>JAYKAV010003487.1:2395584-2434634 GCA_035582835.1 Phoebastria nigripes | reverse complement strand
GAGGCGCTTAGGGACATGGTTTAGTGGGCATGGTGGTGTTGGGTTGATGGTTGGACTCGATGATCTTAGAGGTCTTTTCCAACCTTAATGATTCTATGATTCTATGATTCTAATGCAAAACTATGTGCTATTTGTAAATATTTACTATCACTTAGTATATATCTACCTACAGTAAGCATCATTCTCAGACTTATTTCAATGGAGCCTGAAGCCAGAGAAAAGCTTACACCTTTCAGGTGACCACCACAGAGGCCCTGAAGTGAATGGATAGCAGAAGTCAGTCATTTAGCAAAGGCAGAGAAGTCACCAGTGCAGCTGTGTGACAGAGAATGGGCAATCAGAGCACACCAGAATCAAATTTATTTTGGAGCTGTCCAGCTGCTGAGTGTGAACTAAAATACCAGATATCCAAGGGGAACTATTGCAGGGTAATGCATTAAAACCAGGGAAAAAAACCCTCTCTACCCCAATATTTTTATATTAAAAAAAAAAAAAAATTGTAATAGTATTTATCAGATAAAGCACTATGAAAAAAACCCTAACTGTGAGCACTTGGTCATCTGGCAACACTAAAGGAAGGCTCACTGAGGAAGGCAACTGTGCTTAAAATAGAAATTATCTCTGAAAAAAAAGAACAACTATTTTAAAAATGGATTTAGATGAACTTCAGTCATGGGCGTTTATTAAACTCGAAGACCACAGCCTGGAAGTGTGAAAAGCACCTTTTGCTTGTCAAAAATCAAGACAATCTGACATCAGAAGTGTTGGGGTGTGAAGCAACCTACAGGGCTTGGCCCACAGTAAAGAGCTTCAGAAAAAGTAATGAATGCAAAGGGGCTCTGAGGGGCAGACGGGACTCCAAGATGTCGTGATGGCTTAATTACCATATCCTCACTGACCAAAATCAGTAAAAATGCTGCAAGATTTCTGCATGTGTCTTGCAGTTTAATTGTAGTCTTTAAGCTCTGAAAGACCAAGGCACAATAGTTCCAAATATCAGACCCAGGGAATCACCAAAACTGACAATCCGAGTACATTAAGCTGTGTACTTACCATTAGTACCATTCATGCTTCTGTGCCTTCTTTGATGAACATATTCCTGGCTCCCAAAAGTCAGCTGCTGCTGTTACAGACAGAGCTGCAAGCGGCATTCTGTATTTCATAACTCTGAGCTCCATACCCATTATTGCTCGTTATGGCAATTTTAAAGATGTGCTTTATTTAAATAAGCTTTTCTTCATCAAAATAACTGTAACAGATGTTTTATGTTCTATTTGCTTTGCTATGTGGTAGCACTGCAGAGAGAGATTAAATTAACTCCCCAAGTAGCATATTTCTAGGGTGAAACTAAACAAGAAAAAATCGAAGCATATGTCCAAGGGAAAGTCAAGCATGCATTCAAGGGACAGATAGATTTGCAGTGCTGCCCTTACTGATTCTTTACATGATGTCATTGTTTGCACTGAAAAGTGTGCATCACATTCCCAAGACCTGTGTGTGTTATCACATTGGTGATAACGGAGTTTGATTAATACTAAAGCTATGGATAACTTATCTTCGTTCTCCTGAACCACAATTCCCTATATTCCTTGAATGTTCATACGCTTTTATGTATCAATAATCTTTTTCTACTGTACAGATTAATATATATCACAATTAAAAGTGTTATTGGAGAAGGGTATTGGGTCGCACAGCTAGAATGAAATTACTGTTCAGTAAAGAACAGTAGTAATTTATTTGACAAAATTAAAAAGATTTTTAAAAAATTCTTGTTAGCAATTCCTTGAAGTTGGGTCATGGAAACTTCATTACACTACATACACTTTGATAAGCAAGGCTGCCCCAGCAATGTTTCTTCAAATAATAATAATTAAAAAATTATATATTTTAAAGCTTTTTGTATACTGAGCAAATAAGCCTAAACACTGTACAAATTCAGTAGTGAAGTATCTGTCATGATTTTTGCCTTGCTTGTCATCATTAACAGAATGATAGATCCACCCACAAGTCACTAGCACCATGACAAACCATGTTATGCCAGGATGACAACTTATCTCATATAAATGAAAAAAGAAGTCAAGAAAATGTCACTGTTCCCAGAGTGAAGTCTTCTGACAAAACAAAGCTAATGACACCACAACAGTCTTTCTCAACAGATGCCTTTTACTATAACTTTGATTTGAGAAACATGCTTTGAACATGGGATATTCTCCAAGGCATTAATCGTGAATAGGGAGCCAGGGACTGATTCTATTTTCTGCTTTCCAAGTTTGGATATATGGAGTTATTTTGATGGTATCTCCATTTGAGAACGGAACCATTTTGAACTGAACTAGTGGGGCAGAACGTATTCAAGTGTGAACTTGAGAATTTGTGCACTATAATGATGTAGGATTTCTTCTGTGTATATAGCACATTTTTGTGTGGAGTACCTTGTGCCCCGCACATGAAAAAAAAAAAAAAAAATAATGCTGTTTGAACTGCTTTTAGCAGAGCTAAATACTACTTAGGTTGAATTATTTCAGCCTGGAGTAAGTTCTAACAGAGGACTTGGTTTTTCAAGCTGCTGAGATAGTGAAGTTAAAGGTGCTTGGTATCTCACACAGTTAAACTCAGAGATGTCAGAAGATAGGCTGATATCAGAAGATTGATGATGTCAGAAGATAGGAGACAGAAGATAGGCTGAATTATACCGGAAAGTATTTGCTACGTATGTTGGGCTATTATCCTACACAAACAGAACTTATGTTAAAAAAAATAAAAGCCAATAGAGATTAAGCCAGCTAGAAAAGCTAGGTTGAATGTTTACATTGATACCTCAGGCAGATAAAGCATGAGCTCACAGTTAAGAAAGTGGTTAGTTTGAGATGGTCGACACTTCCATTCCTGCACCTTGAGGCTGAGCTGTCGCTCTGCGCATAGCTGAGCCTGAGCTCCCTGCAAGGCAGATTGTGTCACTGGTATGGTGGGGTCCTCTCAGTCTGCAGCATGCTTATTCTCAGAGCTCTCAGCTCTCCATTTTGCAGAAGAGGAGTGAAAGCACAGGGAGATTAATGCAGCTTGTGCGAGGCTGTTCTGGAAGTCTGTGGTAGAGATAGGATGTGCCGGGTTTCATGCTACCTTTTTGACCATGTGACTGTCCTTTCTCCCAGTCCTGACCAGGAATGTTCATCATTTATTGTGAAAGAAATAACTGGCAGCAGCTATACCTGCTCAGCTAACCTTACCAGCTGCTGTTGTAGCTTTTTGAAATCAACATAAAGCGTTTTCAGATCCCTGCATTGTGCTTCCATTGTTTCTTAGCTGTGCTATGAGACCCTGACAATCCATATCTCTTCTCTGCAGTGGTGTCCCGCCAGTGCGTGCATGTATGTGTCTCCTTTCAAGGCACATATAGACATGTGCTTCTCTTCTCTTTGCACATCTTTTTCATTCCTTCACATAATTTATTCATGCCAATTTGTCATCAAGTATTGTATTTCTGCCCATTCAATATTTAGTGGGCAATAAAGAAATGGTATAACACAGAACAGCATAGCACGAGGAACAAGTACACCAGGGAGTTGGTGGACTGAGTGGTCACATGTAGAAGACTCAGGGAGGTATTCCAGTTTAGTCCCTGCCCTGCCAGATGTTATTGCTTACTGGGGGGCTGATTCTTCAAGCACTTGTGTGCCAAAATCCCACAGATACAGTCAGTTTCTGTAATGAGGACTTGCAGTTTCAGATCCTTGGAGAACAAGGTTTTCTTTAGCTAACTGAAGAGGTGCCCCAGGCCTCTCTTCAATCTCTGCAGATGCAGTTATAGGTAACGGCTCTGTCAAGACACTGAATGACACTTGACTGCAGGCCTGTAATTAGCGCTGCTGATGTGAATGAACCTGTTCACAGGTTTAAAATTAAGCAGATGTACCGTCATTAACAGGATCAGGACCTGAACTTATATGCTCTCTGTGTGTGTGTGTGTGTTGTATGCACTCTCTCTCAATGCCAAGGTAAGCATTTCTGCTTCCACCACTGTTTTTTTTCAGCTGAATAACAAGGCTGAAAAATCCTAAATGTGTATGGGAATGCTAAAAGCTACAGAAAGTTGTTAATAATTTAGAGAATTAAGTTACCTCCAATTGAATTGTACCTTTAAAACATTGTCTGTTGTTTACCACAACTTTAAAATGTCAATTTTTCATTCTTCTATGTCTTATCTCCTGCTAAATCGGGAAGGTGGACAAGATGGCCAGTCTCTACAACATACATGTCCGCACAGGTTGCTTCTGTAATACGGGAGCCTGCCAGATGCATTTGGGTATAAGCAATGAGGACATCCGAAGGAACCTGCAGGTTAGTTTCTGAATGAGATTACATGATATATTGCCCGTGGAAAATACCGAGATTCAGTGACCCGGGAGACATCTTCTGGCTATCAGTTCTGAACTTCCTACGGATGGGAGGTTTGAAGGGGAGAAGAAAATCTGGCTCTGTATCAAAAAAAACCCTAATTAGTTAAAAGCTAAAGTAGGTGTACCATGTCCTGTGGTTTTGAGTCTGTGCGACTTTAAGAATGAAGGTAAATTTGATTTGCTTTCTCTCACCTTTCAACTCAATTGCCATGTTAAAGAACTAAATGAACTGAAATTCAGTTCATTGAAATGGGGTGTTGAAACAAAATCGTTTGATGGACCCAAAGCAGTATGTGTAGCTTGTTTTTATTTCATTGGAAAAGATGAAATTGTGGCTTCTTGTTCTGATTTGGAATTACATGAAAACCAGACTTCCTGCAGAACAGAAGTTCCTGAACAATTTATCTCATGTTGTTCCTTAAGTATCCTTAATTGTACTTAATAATGTTCAAGTATTATAGCCCTATTGCTGTTGGATGTTACAGTTTAAAAGGCATACACAAATTGGACAAGAAACAATAAATGAGAATACACACTGAATCTCAGAGAGTGAAGTCAATTTAGATGACATCTACCTAGATTACTGGTGTGTTAGATTGTTAGAACATGAATGTAAAGACTGTTTTCTAGATGACTAATATTTTCCATAAATTGTCATTAAAAGATGTGTAGCAGGATGTATTACAATGAAGCGGGGGAGGCTTCATGTCTGCGTGTTTGTCAGAGTTTGAAATTACAGTAAATTAATACAGAACAATCCAAAACTTTATTAATGGTATTCTTCAAAAGATAAAAAATTATAATGGCTGTATTGATATTGTAGCTCCCTTATAATTTCACAGAGACATTTAGATAACTTTTGCAAACACATTTATATGCAAGATTGATAGCACAAGTTCTTAAAGGAGGAGAGCTCTTTAATACCTGCCTTGGCAAAACAGTGCTTTGATTTACCATGGAAAGCTCCATGTCCATAGTCTCCTCATGCATAATCAGTCTAAGAGCGGGTGAGTGATGCCTGAATTTTCTAGGGGGAGTAGGTTCCCCAAGATACTCTGAGAAAGGGAAAAAAGGTTTACCCTTCTGCTGAAGTGCAAAATGCCAAATGACCAGCTGCAATGCTCTTGGATCTCTTTATATAAGGAGGATTTTATATATCTCCTTTTATATATCTCCTTCTAAGGAGAGGGTGGCGTCTTATAGGTCTGTATCATGTTAATAAAGCTGAACATTTAAATGGGGATATACCAAACCCAAACTTACAAGGAGACACTTAACCTGCCAAAAGTGGTATGATGAGGCGGTGCAGTCAAGCAGTCATTATTTTGGGACATTCTCATCAGTCCTTTGAGAAGGATCTGGATGAGTTATTGACAACATTACTGTGTACGGGAAGGCATGTTTTATCAAATTATTTGCACATATACTTTGGTTTTGCCTTTTCCCAGGGTGCTGACTGTATTCTTCCTTCCCTGGTGAAGATTTCCGTGTATAAAATGCAAGGGAGGACTTTCTGTCCTCAAGGGTCCCTGGAGATGTGTGGTTAGTTTTCTTAGAATGTTAGGTAGGAACTCGTTTACTTATTTGCACAGCAGAAACCTCTCTCCTCAGTTAATCAATCAATACTTGGCAGAAGGGTTACATGTATATTAACAGATGCATCCTAATTTTGCAAATGTTGCTTCTGCTCTATTGTCAAGGATAAAAACTACATCACACTGCATTAAAATATTTACTACTGTATTGCATGCTTTGACATAGAGGGTTTTTTTTTTATTTCTCCTTGCATAAATGGCATCTGTGTTCATTGAACTGTGACATTTCTTGCTTAAAAAAAACCTCATGTAAATAATCTATTCACACTTCCATTTTTATGTAACAGAAATGCGTAAATAAATGAAATTCTGAGGAAGAAGAAAAAAAAACAGCTGCTGCACTTACAGGAATAAGGATGCTGACTTAGGACTAAATCTTGTGTCCATTGGTGAGATAATATTGGATGGATGAACAAAGGGGGTCTCTAGCTTATCTCACTGGAGGTGAGAGGCAGCATTCACTGACCCACTTACTGAAGGAGAAACTTCTGCTCTAAAGGAGAGTTTTCCAGAGAGTGCTGTATGAAAGACATATCAAATGGAGGGGTATCTATGTGGAGGTCACTACGAGGGTATTTGAAGCATTTTTCAACAAAGATTTTTCATGAGTGGCAACCTGTGTTCTTCAAAGGAGGAAATGTTAGGGGGAAGGCTAGTTCCTTCCATCCTGAAAGCAATGTGTTGACTGGATCAGCAAGACAGATTTACTGCATATCCCAATGACGAGGGAAGTCACTTTGGATGTTGAAGCTCTAGATTCAAGTCTCTGCTTTGCTAATATCCCAGACCAGTTCTCAGCTGTATAGCTATCCATTGGACTACTTAACACAAGCCATGAATAAGCCAGTGATAGTGTAAAATGGAACTGTTCTGACAGCAAATATCAAGAAAACTGCCCCAGAAAAATCATCAGTCTCATGGTTTGTTCACTTCTCTGAATGTAATAGCCCAGTTTAAATCCCAGTGAACTCTGCAGATAAGACTGGAATATACCTGGAGACTGCCCTAGCTAACAGGCCATCCTGGGACATACAAACTTTTTCTGATTCTTGACATGTTTTTGATAAGTCTCTCTTGCCTTAGAGTAGAATAGGACAAGCATCTCAAAGTGATCTTCTTCCCAGCTTGAGTAAGTAATAAGATAGTTGGGATTTTTTTTTCCATTTTCTCTTTGTATTCATGAGTTAACTTTGTATTTTTGAAAACAGTTTTTCAGGTTAGAATTAAGAGATTCGTTAATAACTATGTAAAATTAGAGGGAAATAAAGTAAGGTTTGTCAAAATAGCGCTCTGGTTTTCTTCCTATTTGAAACTAGGCTGGCCATGTCTGTGGAGATGATA
Source organism: Phoebastria nigripes (assembly GCA_035582835.1). Taxonomy (NCBI): domain Eukaryota; kingdom Metazoa; phylum Chordata; class Aves; order Procellariiformes; family Diomedeidae; genus Phoebastria; species Phoebastria nigripes. The sequence continues at coordinate 2,427,301 of JAYKAV010003487.1, read as the reverse complement.
TAGACCTAGTTGATGGACGTCCCACTGGTTCTGTGAGAATATCCTTTGGCTACATGTCTTCTTTTGAAGATGCACAGACTTTTTTGAAATTCATCATAGCCACCAGACTCTCCAAGTCGGACACTGAGATTCCCTTCCAGTCCTCTGTTACAAAGCTGACGACAGAGTCTGTCCCAGATGACCACCCATCCTTTAACAATGCAGATAAATTGTCTCCAATACCACACATCTCAGACAGAGAACTCAGGAATAATTCGTCTGCGACAAAGACGACTGTCAACTGGCAGCCACCGGAGGGTGAGGCGGAAAGCATAAGGGCGTCTGTTTCTGAGACTGCAGTACCAACATGTAGAAGAGGTGGCAAGCCCATCACTGTCACCAACATTTACCTCTACCCAATCAAATCCTGCTCTGCATTTGAGGTATATGCTTTGAATCATTCTTAAATATTCATCTCAACCTTGTGTTTTTCCTTACCCCTCTCGGACATGTCAACCAGGAATAGCATTTGCATGAGATATTAGGAAGCAGTATGTGGGTACCCATTTTTCTTTTTCTCTAGTTTCTAGGATCAAGTCCTGCATGCTAAGGTACTTTGAAGGATTTTCAATTAGACTGAAGTTGCAGGATGCAAATGTGTCTTCTGGTCTACCCTGCCCCCCAACAGACAAATGTGCACAAAATATGCAGTCTTGAAGAAAATAGTTGGATTTGCAAAACTTGACTAAAATATAATCAAGTAATTAGTATGCTTTTACAGAATGACATGTGATGGACTTGTAGGCGTTGATGGGTAGGCAGCAATTGAGAAATAACTTGATTAACATGTTATAATTGAGAGGAGGCTGATTTACATACAAAGAAATGTTATCATTAAAAATACATTTGCAACAGAAATATGACATTTAAGTGTTGCTGCACTATTTGAAGGTTCACTCTTTGAAGATTTTAATTGCTTTTTTACCAAGTTAATAATATCGTCACCTTAGCTGTGACTTTTATTTTTAAATAATGCCTGATGAAATAGGTGTATGGCCCACACATGACCTAGAATGTGACTCTGCATAGTACCATACTGGGAAGTAATTTAATGAATGTCAATATTGGTATAACTTTCCCTATGAAAACTTGCTGGTGTAGGTCACTGTCTCACATCTGAGTGAAAATTGGGGTCAAATCCAGTGACAAATCACCTGCATTTAAAATATGGCTTCTCAACTGATTTGATCATGATTTATTATTTTTTTTCTTAACGCAAAAAGAGGCTGGGGAATTAAAGCAAAGATTGTTAAATGATCAACAAAACATCTGTATTTTTGAATTTGGTTTGGCTTATGATGTCTTTAATTCAGAAGCACAATTTTGAGCATTAAATGAGACCTGAACAAACAATTTCCACACCTTACTAACCTCCCACTAAACCAAACTGTTTAGAAAATGAAAATAATCCCACATTTCATGTGAAAATGTTTTAACCTTTGTTTAATTGTTGCAGTTATTATAGCTGTATTACAGAAGCCCAGTACAGAAGCTGCTGAAATATGTTGTAGCGCTATTCGGGCCCCTTTGGGGTTAAAGTCTATTTTTAACGTGCAGGCTGGTGTTGTGAGATACATACCACAACATTCAGTGCTAGGAAGGCTTTGAAGTGATTGTGCCCAGGAGCAGGTAAGACATACCTCAGCAAGAAACACAGCTTATGTTTCTCCACAAGCTGAGCCAGGTTTCTTCTCTTCAAGCTCTGTGAGGGGAAATGACTCTGATAAATTCATACAAACCTGGTACTCCCTGGCAGACAGAACTGCAATTTTATAGGTAGAAAATCCTTATTCCTCATGCATACTTCTTGTGCCAGGCATGTGTTAATAGGCCCAGCATGAAAGCAGGGTTCATCTTACCTCAACTTACCCCTCCAAAGTTAGACAGTATTCTGTAAGCAGTGAGAGATGGATACCTGCTAATTCATCTTATCGTAAAATAGGCATCTGCAGTAGGAAAAATGAATTGTTCCTGGATATTTCTGTCTCTTTCCATTGACTACAGGAGGAATCCAAGGCAACTTGGATTATGCAGCTAACACTAGCTGATTTGAATAGGTTAAAAATACAGATATTAAAATTGCAAATATATTATGAGGTTTAGTTTTGCATGTCTAGAATCTAGTGTATTCTAGTTTGATATTTTTTGATAACAAAGTATCAGCCACTTTAAAAACCAGTAAGCTAAGCACTGTCGGAGCCTGTACTGCCAAAGAGTAGTATACAATTAAATATATACTGGCTTTAGTATATGGTATTGGAAGGGACTGGAAGTTCACTATCAATAACGTTTAATTCTTCTCCTCCTCTTCTCAAAGAGCATTTTTTGTGCATTTCCACTTAGTTCGTAGAAGATACATGAGTACATGTGAAAGAACAGTAGAAGTTGACCTAATAGATACGATGAAAAAGGGCTTTCAATGCATAAGGAGAGCAGGCCAGGAGATGAAGCCAAAAGATTGATTGATTTTCATTATTGTCAATATTGAAGTAAATCCCCAAAGAAAATGTGTTTGCTTTCATGATCTTCTTCCTGTCCACCAGGCATTCTTCAGGTTTTTGTTCCCAAAGGTCTGAGTGACACTTCTAGACCTAACCAGCCTGTGAAAGATCGGTCAATCTCATTGTCTGCCTATAGAAGAGGTGCAAATGGCAACTTACAGGCCACCATTTGTAATGAGCTTTAAAAATCAGTTAATCCCATTCTAAATCAAGCAGTGGCTTGGTCTCTTCCCAATGGCTAAAAGTAGAATAGAAAGCCACTGCTGCCAGAACCCACATCATCACTAATGGCACAGTGCATCACCCTCCACAGTTTTATGTATGTCATTACTGCAACTTCAGCCTGTATCACCTTGAAAGGGGAAAATAACCCATGCCACATGTCACTGGAGTTGAAGCAAGACATGCTAGAGAAACCTTACCACAATTAAATGGAATCAAATCCTGAAAATCATTTTGCCTTTTAAAATATTGATTATACCAGCATTTCTAGGCTTTATCATGAAAAGATTGAATTCCATAGAAAAGTATTCCTTTGCAAGTCTCTTAGTGGTCTTTGTCATACAGACCTCACACTTAACATTATATTATCTCCTTACTTTAGTAAACTCATAAACTTCTGAAGTAATAATCACGTAGCTTATAGTTTCCTTGGTCTTCAGTTAGAAGCCAAGAATTGAAATTCAGTTTCATGTTTTAAATCTAAAATGCCTTTAGATGCTTTTTAGTTGTTGGAAAGTTAGAAAAATATTTTCCCAATTAAAAATTTGATCTCCTTTTTTATCAGTTATAAGGTAGCTCTAAGCTAGTTGATGTGGAAAGGTGAATGTGGTTTAGATATTGGTTGGCAATAAATTCACTCATCTTGTACTTGGATACTTGAGATCAGAATCTCATAGATTTGTAAGTTCAGCTGCAGGCCTGCAGCTGGTATGGTAGGTCAGACCTTTAGCATATGTAGTAAATGGGCTTTATTGTAAGTACATGATTGTTTGCGTTTGCCTAAAATAATACGTGCAGTGGAAAATTCCAGCTAACTGTGTGTGCAGGACCCAGCCCGTCTGCCAGTGAAGTCTGCCTGCTGACTTACTGGTTGCAGGATAGATGACTTGATTAGTGGAGGGAGAACAAACTCAATGAGGATATGAGTACAAACTCACAGCTGTTTCATCTCCTCTTTAGAGTCACATAATCTTCTCCTCCCCTAAACTCTGATTTCTCTGCTCTATTCTAAGTCTTTTAGTATGGGAGGTGCTTGACCTCCAGAGAAAATGGGAGTGCAGAGTGCTTTGCCAGCTGGGAGGATGAAGCTTGGCATGAAGATCATCAGCTCACTGCAGGTCAGTTAGTTCCTACAGCATGTGCGTTTTATAAAGTGTTCCTGGACACGGGACGGTTTCTGCTCAGTGTTGTTCCATGGGGTTTGTACACACGGCGCAGGAAGCGGAGGGCAGAATATTCTAACTCAACTTCTTAAATGCGCTTTCTTTTCCCTACTATTATTTTATTAAATGGGGAGAAGCAGAGAAGAGGAGTAACCTGTATCCCAGATCACTTTTTTTTCTTCCTTTCCAACATAAAAATGTGTTTTAAACATGCATTTCTGAACATGAACATCTCTCATGTYGATGAGTTTTGCATAATTACATAATGCAGCGTGCCCAGTGAAAAAGGTTAGGACTTTAAACATTAATAACTTTATTATTTGTGCTGTAGATTTCAGAGTATAAAAATTGCATCTCAACACAGAAGGTAAACTAGCTTTTAATTTAAAATACAATGCAAATTCCTAGTGATCAGTGGATAAATTATATGTAAGACCACTAACATTTTTAAACTTGCATAATTTAAAACCTATTCAGTGATTCCTTTAATGTGTTCGAAAATTGCGTTAGCCTTCATGATGACATTACTGTGAACCATGGAAAAATGCAGCCCAAAATGTTTTAAAGAAAATTCTGAAAAAAAAATAAAAACGTGTTTTTGCAATGAATATTTTTACATTACAAGAAGAAAAATGGACTAAAGCAGATAGGATAATACCATGTACTGGCTGTACTATGCAATGATCCTTGCTTATGACAGGTAGAGAAGACCTTATGTTGGATGATTAGCCCACCTGCCATGCTGGGAATGAAGGTGTATGCAAGCACCTATCAGTAAAATCATGGTGTCCCTGATTTCTTTCTGTCCTCCCCCTTCTAATTTGTCTCAGTAGTCAGAGATGGCCAGACAACTTCAGAGAGTCAAGTTAGAAGCTAGGTAATACAGTACTGCTTACTGCAACATACACTAACCTGTTTCATTTTACTTCGCAGTAAGCTTCATTGGTTGCTTTGCCTCGCTGTATTGGTTGCCTGAATATAGGTATTTAGTGACATTTGAGTGCCCTGACTGACCTCCTGCTGCTGGTCCACCGGGATGTGGATCATCTTTGCAGCCTGTGTCATTTCTGCTACCCTTGGGCAGACATCGCAGATGTAATCCAAGGGAGCCAAATTGAACCACTCTTCTCGTGTCTCAAATGAAAGCAGAGCAGGCAGAATTTGCTTGAACTGCTCTAATTCAGTTGCTTGCAATCATTTAACAATTCCTTCAGCCTCTTTGAAATAGTGGTGGGAGATGGTCTGCACAGGTCACGTGCCTAAGTACTAAGAATAGAAAACGTGTATGTTCTTCCATGCTCATCTCCAGTATCAGTATTAGCAACAAACCAGCTCTGACTGTTTCATGATCATCTGTGACTCTCTGTCCAAGGCAGCGTACACAGTTATTTTGTTGTTGAAACTTTATTTATTGGGGTCCTAGCAACATATGCAATACAGTAAGTTGAAAAGCGGAGAGGAAGTAGGGCACTTGACAGTGTACGGGGGACATCCATGAGAGGACAGGGACTCACTGCTGGGCACATGTATGTATTATTCTTGTTACAATGGCAAATACCCAGAGGAAGGGGAAAAATGGGCTGAGGACCTGTAGTCATGTGCTGCATCTCAGAGTGGAACATGGAGTTACTTGCCATTATTTTGGACCTACCAAGGGTATTTTGAATGGATGGTGTTGATTATTTCCAAGTATCTGCTACCTAGTCAGCTGAGCTTTCCCCACAATGCCTATCAACATGTAAGAATTAGCTGAAGCTCTGATTAAAGAGAAGATGTTTTGTTTTGCTCATAAAACCTCTTACCTTCAGTGAAGGGTAAGCAAACACTTAAGCTATTTCCTGAATAAGATTGCTGTCCTGAAGTGGAACCAAAACAACTGAATGTTACAATAGGGAACTAGGAATCATTGTCTTCATGCTCTTTTTCTATTTTTCTGCTCTTTTAGTTTATTCTGCTCATTATGTCTTGCAAATCCTGTAAAGATCTGTTGGATCCATGGGAGGATGTATTACCAATTAGTGATCTTCTGTTTTGGAAGGGAGATTTGTTAGCAGGAAATTCTTGCAGCTCTCAGATGATCACCAGCTGTTCAAATGCATTTTGTAATTTAATTATACAGGATAACAAAAAAATACTGGCCTCTCCAAAGAATAATTTCCAGCAAGGACAAAAGTCTGTTATTCAGCTGATATTGCAGTCTTTGGGCTATGATTCCTCTCCTAAGACAGAGCGAAGATACACATCATTTAGGTGCTGACAGTTTGAGGCGCTTGGACAACGTGGTTTCAGATGACACTGTCAGACCTGAAGTTTCCATTTTTGACTGAATTTTTCATCCACGCTTACTTAAAAAACTGCCAAAGAATATTATAAATCAAGTAGGTTGATAAAATACATTTCTTATCTTTAAAATTTTTCCATGTATTTTCTGTATTCAATACAGTTGATAGCACTGTGGCCAAATTAGAGTTCAGCTTTAATGCTTTAAGTTTTCAGTTTCAGAGTGCCTGCCCTCAGCTTTCTCTAGTCAAGCCATCAGTGTCAAGCTACTGCTGCAGGCTCCTATAAAACCTGGAAAAGTTTATAAGAATGGGATATTGTGGTTCTGTGGGGTTTTGGATAGAGCACATGCTAAACAAAAATACGATTTTTAATTAATCTAACCAGTGCTTCCAGCCATGCTTTTCTTCAGAGCATCAGGCTGTGCCTGACATATCTTTTTCTCAATACTTTTTGCTGAAGTCTTTTGCCAGTTAATTCATGTGAGCTGCACTAAGCTTCTCTACAAGAATTCAACAAAGTTCAGCTGTAGTTAACGTTTCTCCATACTCAACTGTGACTAGAAAGCATACGTGAGTTGAAGCAATATGTTTAAATGCCCAGCTTTATGTTAATAGAATGGTATTAATATTTTAACATTCTGAAGGAGAAAGCAGTTATTAATATCACCCAAAGGCATTACTAAAATTGCTCTCTTTTTGGATTTCAGGATTACCATCTGTGTAGCATCAGTGACAGATGTTCTTTTCACCAGAAAAATGTACATGAAAGCAAGGACAATATGCTTGTATAGGCTATTGAATGTAAAGAGTGTTATAGAAGTAATGGAAGAATAGATAGCAAAGAAGACAATGTGTTTTGTTGTAAGGGGATCTGGGGAAACTATTATGCTCCTAGCTAAACCAGAAACCTCAGTGGTGGAGGTTTTCTCAAATGGATTCATTGATAAAGTGGTTCCAGTTTTACGAAAAATATGGAAGTTTTTTCAGAATTTTGAATTTTGAATTTCACATTTTTCTTGCTTTTTGTTTCGTTGGTTTTGCCTTAATTCATACAACTCCCATTCAATATCCGTGCTTTGTAAATTAAAAGAAAATTGTTGGGGGGAAAGGTCCTGAAAATGGATGAGTATAAAACTGAAAACAGTTTTCAGAGTGTTTCAGAGGTTGTTTACTCTATTCTCATAGCTCTGGTAAATCAAAGTGTATGATAATATGTAACAAATTATAGTAACTCCATTTTGTTTTGTCAGCTTTGTGCAGTGATATCTTTATCTTTGATTTGCAATTAAGATTTCTCTTATTAAAGGCTGACATTGGCTTACACAAGTTTTCCTGATTTCAAATTATTTCATTAATGGTTTCTTTTCCCTCTCTGTTCTTTTCAGGATGAATCTATTAATGCAGCTAACATTTTCTAAACCTTTGTATCCCCTCCTGATGCTTTTCCAGGTTACAGAATGGCCAGTGGGAAACCAGGGTTTGCTGTATGACCGTAACTGGATGGTTGTAAACCAGAATGGAGTCTGTATGACTCAGAAGCAGGAGCCAAGGTTGTGTTTTGTAAATCCCTCAATTGATCTGAAGAAAAAGGTTATGGTCATCCAGGCAGAAGGTTAGTAACCAATACCCTTTTCTCCCTTCATTATTCATGTCAAACTTCTAGACAGAGACACCTGCATGCACCCACGAAACTACTGAATGCTGTGCATGCTTACTGACTTCAGGGACAAATTCTGCTACCAGCTGTGGGCAAAGAAAGCCTAGGCTATAATATACAGCCTTGGGTAGTTTCCTAGCTTGTTGTTGGGATGGGCAGAGAGTAGACAGTGACTTCCTATGTGCAATCATAAAGTGGATGCTCCAGGAAGGAGTAATGAATTGACAGATGCGGAAATTTACTGACTAGTCTCTCTCTCCACATCATTAAGTCCATCAGCCTGAAGGCACTCTTATTGCTGCAAAGGTAAAGGAATAGGAGTCTAACATCAAACACCCTGGCCAAAGACCTTCCCATTTTATAGCTCTCCTCCTCCTTCCAGCTGTGGGACTAGAGGGGTAGAGTCTTCAGTGGAAATTAGTATGAATTAAAATAAGGACCAGACATTATTTAGCTCAGTTAAATACTTGCACTAGCAGGCAAATATTTCATGATGTTTGGGCTTCTCTGGATTCATCAAAAACATTTTTATTCTCTGCTGAGGGGAAAAAAAAAGAAAAAAACTTACGGAAAGTATTATGGAAAGCCCTTTGCTACTTGGGGGTGCAAGTTATTTATTTTGCTAACAGTGCTGCTAGCACTGAACGCTGGAACAGGATTGTATTCCACAAAAGTCATTATTAATGCCAAGTTTGCATGTGTCTGAATGGTGTTCATCATTTCCCTGGGGTCTAACATTTACTCAGCCTGTATGTCTTAACCATTAATAATATATATGCCCACATTTTCAGCAGCTAGAGCAACACAAGGGAACCTATATTCAGATTTTTGACCCTTTATTAGAAATCCATATGAGTGGATCCGTAACTACAGTCTCCTTTCTGTTTGTACATTACAGTTGTTGTCCTCTCCAGCTGTCTGAGCGCTCTCCATAAAATTAAGTCTGACCAGTTGATTTCTTTTGTCTGGAATAGGTTTGTCAAATGTACATTTGGGTACTTCCACTGGTCTTGTGTGATTTTGTGTGCGTGTTTCGGATCTCAAACACAATCCAGTCTCTTCTTAGGGATTCCAGACTGGCTCATTGGCACAAACGCTGCTATTTTCCACTCTTCTCTTTGTAATCTTTCTTTGAAAAGGTATTGTTAATTCATGTCAATTCTATGTGGAGCACCTTGCACCTCAAATTTTTGTAGTACAGTTGTACAGACAGCCGTCTCTCACAACTTTTAAATTACCAAGTGCTTCAGAACTGATTATTTCTAGAAATTCAGTTCCTTTCCATCTCTCTTCCTTTCTGCTGGTACCTCTTGCTTGCAGAGACAATGTGAAGTCTTGTCCAAACCTTCTCCATTTATCCTTCACATTTTCAGAGGTTCAGCTCCGTTGGGCCTTTTGATTGCTTCATTCTGCTCTTCTAAGAATGTTCTTCATTTTTTTCCTTGCTAGTACCACATTGTTCAGACAAGTGCATATCCATTAGTATGTTTGCCTGTCAATAATATCTGCACTGACATACTTCAGAGAGTCAGGAAGAAGTTTTCTTGGACAAAAATGTCAGTCAAGGAACCCATTTCTCACTGAGATTTACAATCTCTTGCCATAGTTAGTGCCATGGTGAAATTCACCTTTAAATCCTACATTTTACTTCATGTCATTTTTGGAGTTTTCACTGTTATTCACCTTCCTTCCTATGAAAGTGAGAACCATTTCCATCCAGAAGTGATTGACCAAGTCTGTGGATCACTTTTCTGCCCCAAAGTGATTGATCAGATCTCCAGTGTGCTCTAACAGAAACATGGTTGGCATTTATTTATAGCCTGCTTTGGTACAGCCAGTATGTAAGAGTGGAGTCATTTTATTCTTTGTATAATGACTCTAGATACCAATAATCTTAGCCCATAAGGCAGTCTGGGCCCTCTTTTTATAATAGTCCTGCTATTTTTCACTCTCGTAGTGTACTTGCAACCTGTGGTATTTTTTTAATGCTTGACAGTTGAGATAATGGCTCTCATTCGCTTGGGGAGACTATTCCAGAGGTTACTGCTCATAAGATAGCACAGTGGTGGGAACACATACAAACTGACAGGGTAAGACTGAGCAGATAAATCTGTAGGAAGTTGTCCCAATATTTATTCTGTTTTCTTTCCTCTTATCTGCAGTCTAAATGCATGATTTGTTTGTTGGTGTTAAATTTTTAATTTTTTCTTTTATCCCTTCACATACATGGGTCATTGTTATATCTCCCACTTAAATCATTTCGTGGCAGACAAATTTAATTTAATAAGTTGACTCTTTCCTCGAAAATCCCATTTTAATCACTGTTGCTTTTGTCACCACTCTCTCCAGCCTGTCAGTAGTTTGTTGCTAATGTAGGACCTGAACCTGAACACCACGTGTGTAGCTGGAGCAGCAATCAGTGCAGTGAGGAGCAGTAGCCCTCTGATGAGCCAGGCTGGCTGTTGTGCAGCTCAGAGCCTTCACTGGCCTATGTCTGTGGCTAATGGTATTTCAAATTTGTAGCACTTAGCCTGCTGACTACGGCCACCTCCAGGTCTCTTCCAGCTTTGTTGCTTTGTGAGTTTCTTTCTCCCACTGGATGCCTCCCACCCGAACTGCCTTTCCTCAGCTACAGTAGCATGCATCTTTCCAAGAGGAGTTTTGTTTCCTCCAACTCCCTCTCTCCTCCCCCTGCCCTCACACTCCCCATGCAGTTCCTCTGTTCTTCTTGGTGTGATGGGGACATTTCTGGTGGCGAGGAGTGGGTGAGGGAGGCGACAGCAGTGAAAAAAGAAGTGGCAAAACTTTTGAGCTGCACCTTTAACTGCTCCTCTTGCTCTGCTGAACATGAAAACCCAGCAGCTCCCAGCTGATCAGGTGACAACTGCAGTCAAGCTAGCTGCCTTCCTCCTGCTCCTCTGCAAGGAGGCTGTAACCACTCTGCTTTCTCTACCAGTTCCTCTGCTGTCATCTGTGCATTTCTCCTTGTGAGAGCAGGCTGTGGCAATGATCTCCATCTAGAGTGCGCTTTGCTGTCTGGAGGTGTCTCTCTCCCATAGAGAGAGCCTAAGGCAACCGTGCTGCTGGATTAGGTGCCTCTGGTAAGTGCCTAAAGCCCAGTGGGGCGAATCCCACGTAGCCGAATTATGCGGCATTCTTAAAGAACATTTTGCTGTTACACTGTTAGATTATGGTGAATACTTTATTTGTGCCACTTTTAAAACATAATGAGTCTGTTCTCTCTCCCCCTCCAGGCACGTGCTTTCCTCTCCCTCCAGAACTTTTCATTAGTGGAAAATTTGTTTATGGCTATTTTATTTCAATATCATTTAATATTCTCTGTCTTCTCTGTCCAACAAAATAAAACTGTCAGCATGATTTAATGTGACAGTAACTACTTTAATACCTTTTGCTGAATCCTCCGTGTGCTGCAACACCACTTCATGTTCTTTCTTTAACCTCTGTGTGTAGCATGTCTCCGTAGCCCGTCTAACAACCAGCCTTGGATGGGCAGACCCACTGTCTAACTGACGCGGCTGTGCGATCCTGCTGTCCCTGTGGGTAGCAAGGACATCAGACTGAGGCCAAAATTGCTCGAAGGCTTAGGATCCTTCCCTGGCATGCCTGCAAAATTAGTTGGCTTGCATGGCAGCTGAGGAGCTCCAGGTATTCCCCTAATCCCTGAGGAAGGGGGTAAGTGAGAGCAGAGGGAGAGGAAGGGCTTATGCGTGGTCTCTCATTGGCTGTACTTCTCATTGGCTCTACTTCGGTAGAGGGACTGAGATTTTAATTTTGAGAAACTGCATTTCTGAATTTTGTCAGCATTATTTTCTTAGGCTATGTCGTTGTTAACAGGCGTTTCCTCTTCTTTTTGACGTAAAGAGTGTAACCAACCCTTGCTATCACAGGACCCACCTTGGGAAAATCAGTGTAACTTTAAATAAGCCCCTGTGGACAAAGACAACTTCTTGTATCTCGACTGAAGCAGTTAATGGTTAGGCTCCCAGCAACTTAAAGGTGGGCAGGAGTAAGTGCCTTTATTTCTAGAAGCTGTATTACTTGAGTGGGAATCAAGGGAAATGTTGTTGTCCTGCTCCATCAAATACATGGGGGCACAGATTACACTGGGCTTGTTCCTGACCGACATAAAAGTAAGCCACGCAGAATTTAGCTGAGAATACATTTCTGTAGAAGACTAATTTCTCTCTTTGCATTTTAGCTAACAATCAGCATTACTCTGGCAAGTTGGGCATTAGTTTGCCACCGCACAGAGGGAGAAATTTTGAGTGTTTGAAGACCCTTTAAAATATTGGAGTAGAAAGATGCTAGCAAAACTGAGCAACTAATTACACTTTATGGAGTTTATTGTGCCTTCAAATAGTCATGTGTTACTGCCAATAAAAATAATGGGAATTAAGTGCATACACTGACGAAAGAATTTACATGAATAGTTTATATTTCAGTCTATTGAAATAACAGACCTCTAATTTTTCTCATTGTCTGAAAATAGGAGCTATAAAGACAAGAATAATTTTTTTTATATTAATACTGTGAGCACATCTGTGAATTTTATTATCAAGTAAATGACCATGGAGAATGACAGCTTTTACATTTTAGTAACTGGCAATATTCTGCTTTATTTTTTTGCCTTAAGATAGAATAAAATTGTAATTAACAATGTTTAACTGACCTAAACATCACTGTAAAATGTGTACTGTTCAATAAAAATGTGATACAGTTGCTGGTGTATAAAAGCAAGGCTTTTTAAAGCCCTGAGGCTGTATTTTAAGAAATTTTGTGAGTATGCCTTGCTTAGAAAGTATTTTTAAAAGATATAACAGCTAGGGATGCATACAGGACGAAACCTTTCAAACTCTTCTTTTCCAGAAGGAATAATGCTAATGTTCAATTTTTTCGAAGTACAAGAGCATTAGTTCTAGTTTATAAGATGATAACATTGGCTTCTTTTTCAGGTTGTTGCAAGCAAGTCGAATGCATTTATTACTTATGTGTTTTATTTTCCTAAGTGAACCTAGCTTTTCCTCCTCTGTCTTCGCTTCTGAAGTGTACTAACATCATTAGCTAAAAAAGGAGTAGACGTCTTTCTGTATTGAAAACTTGTGTGGAACAGAGCTGATAGTTGGGATATAGTGAATCTGAACTACATTTCATTATTCTTCAGAAGAGAATAAAACAATTTGATTTCACCATATCACAGAGCTGGTAGAGCTTGATTCTTATTTGTACTACAATAATATAAACAGGAAGTAATGAGTGAAATTGAAATGTGCTGACAAAGCTGGGGCTGGTCTGTCTTTGCTGGTTTATGTTGCAGTATAATGGAAAAGAGTTGGATTCATTGCAGCCACACAGTAAAACCCTTTGTTCGTCATTTCAGATTATTGCTTTCAATTAACAGAAAGAAAAATAGTACAGCTTTTCTTTTAGTTCTAGTAAGCTACAGTAGCCTTTCCCTCTCATTGGCTCATTCTGTTCAAGATAAGAAAACTATGGAAGAAACTGTTAACATAGATCATTACCAGGGATTCCTCATCTGGTTTAAACTTAGAGATGGATAGATGGGAATAATTCTCTCATTAGTGGTTTCCATGTATTTTATCTTTAAATTATTGTAGTTTTATGACACATTATATTTCTTCCCTTGAACAGCCTGTTTTTTCTCTCCCTGCCCCCCTCCATCTTTCATCTTTCTGACCACTCCATCCCACCACTCCAAAAAAAACCAACCCGACAGTGATTAACCTCATTTCCTGATTTGCTAGAGGGGGCACAACAGTGATAAACTCATCCTTCCAACAGAAACCATGACTGAGGCAGTAATTCTGTGCCAGTTTCGTTGCCCAAGATACACAGAGAATGAAGTTACTTAAAGCTGAAATTGTATATTCTTTAATGTGGTTTGGTTACCAAGGTCATCTGCAGCCTTTGCTCTTTGCATTATCATTTGGAGCCACCTGCAGGCAGAGAATATAATTCTAGCAAAAAGAAAGAGGATTTTTGTCACATGCTATTTGGGAGGCTGCTGTGATTGTGAACAGGTGCAAAAATAAGAACTTTTTTCATGACACTGTGTTTCTGCATAAATGGGGTTTTTTAAATGTGGTTTGCTCTCTGCCCATCTAGGCATGGACCCAATATCTGTATCACTAGAAGAAAATACTGGAAAAGAGGCTGTGATCTGTGAGAGTAAAGTCTGTTCACACAGGTGAGTGAGAGCAGAGCAGAATCGAAGCTGAAAATCACTGCAGTGACACTCAGGACATGACTGGATGGACACACAGGGTCAGAAGTCGTTAAAAAAACAGGGGCAGGGTGGAAAGCAATGAATGACTTAGTGGACCATGAGAAGACAGATTTAGATAGGTAGTTTGTCCTGCCCAGCATGTCTGGTAGAAAACACTAAAAAATAATAAAAATTACAAAGGGGGGGAAGGAACGGTACAAGAGACTGTGATGAATTGGCACTCACTTGAATAAGGGAGATCTTTGTTTTACTTGCTGCAAGGATGAGAAAAGGGAGAGGTGTCCCCAGTTACTTCCAAAAGCCAACTGGAGGCCTCAGCAGGACTCCAGAATTCAGTTCCTTCATTTGACAGTAACGATGCTGGCAACTTTGCCCATTTCATACTGTGCAGATTCAAAATTGCTAGAGCCCGCTGAGGTTATAAACAGCTTTCCATATTTACAACCCTTTTTAATTTTGTTTTGACCACCCGTGTTGATCAGTGTCCCCTTAACAATCTTGGGAAGATTGCAGGTGAGTATGTGAAATAACATTAACTCCAATCAAGAGACATACCACTTCAGTGAAATATAACATTATGCATAAATTAATTTCCTATCAGTGAACTTAAGTGTTTATCCATCATATTTTCTAAGTACTTCCCAGTCTCATTAAGTTTTCTGAGTGGCAGCGTATCAGCTGCCTTCCTAAAGTACATTTGCATTATCTACTACGTTTCTTTTCACCAAGTCTCTTGGTAAGTCCAACTAAAAGAGCCACTTACAGATCTATGTCTTCTTTTAAGCAAGGTATACTAATTCTTTGTAACCCTCTACATTTGCTTGTCTGAGGGTAACACATAAACAAACCAGCAGAAGACCTGGCCATTTTCCCTATGGAGCCATGCCGGAAATGATCTTCTCCTTCTTTTCTACTAGCTATTCAGATGATAAAGAGGATCTTTTTCTCAGAGGTGTATTTTCCTCAGGTAGTGGAATTCACCCAAGAATCATTTGTTTTAACCATCTGTCCCACTTCCCTTAGTGTTGACTCATCCTTAGCCTCCCCATGGTTAGCCCATCTATTACAGGCTGTAAAATAGCCTAGGTTATCTTTCTCTCTGTGTGCATCTAATTGGCTGCCATACTATTTATTGTAGCTTGTCTTTCATGTCACTAACTGTGTCATTTTTAATGTATGAAATAAATAGGAAATTTTAATGGGAAACTGCTTAGAGTTCTGAGGAGGAAGAAAAGGATGGAATGACAAAGAAAGGGGAGATGCAAGACAAATTGCAGAGTGGACTGTGATTAGGAAATAAACAAGGCAGGAAATAAGGCAGAATGAGTGGACAACATTGATGAGGCTCCCAAACTGCTCAGAGATCCAACAGTGCTGATGCCAGGTTCCCGTGTTTCATCAGGGGAGCCTCCGGGGCCAAAAAATGGAAATAGGAGCAAAAGAGTGCTTTGCAGTAGGACAGGAGGTGATTTGTGGTCTGGGGTCTTTTCTGCAAAGTGTCTGAGGTGAGCAGTGGGACCAAAATTCTTTGTTAAAAGGCTTTTATTCAAAAGAAACTGCTACTGAAGGCATTTTCCACTTACTTACTAATTCTGCTCTCTGATGCTGTGATTTCATCCAGTTCTGTTGGCTTAGGCGGTTACTCTGAATTTATACTGAGATAACTGAGAAAAGCACATGATGTAGAATCTGCAAGCAGTCACGTGAGGAAGTTTAATTTCACAGAGCCACAAAAGCTTAATGAGCCCAAGTTTCCCTTGTGAAGCAGTTCATCAGTGTTAGCCTTCATCTCAGCAGGGGTTGTCCATCAGCATGTGCTGCTCACATCAGAGGGACATGGCTTTCTACTATAACATCTAACAGTGGACAGATGCGAGTAGAAGCTAGTGATGTTAAGGTTATTGATGTTGTAGAAGGCCCTAAATGCTCAAGGTTAGTGCTCTACTGAAATAGGCAGGGACGCAGCCTCCTCTTTGACAGGCCACAATATCAAAGAGATCAAAGGAAGGGTATCAGTGGTAGAAGATGACAAAGGTGTAGTTAAAAACAAGGTGAACTGAGCCTGTTGTGCGTAAATGTATGTATTATATCCCTTGGGATCAATATTCAGACTTCAGCTGTCCTTGTTTCTTGTTCTATAAATTACCTAGCTAGAGGGACCAGCTGTAATGCACTGAAGCTAAATGACATAATAAGAAGATGAGTGGGGAACTCAAGGCAAACAGCAAGTAAAATCTGAGAGAACTAGGCCCTCCTTTATAAATTGCCTGACATGTGCCAAATGAAACGTAATGCTGACGGATGTAAAGTAATACTCAACAAAAATGAACATAAGCAGAAAATAAGTAGAATTGAGCTACAACAGAAAGACTTTGAATAAGACCTTGAAGAGATGATGGTACTTGCTCAGAAAATGGTCTGACGCTAAGGGAAAGCAATTTGAAAACATAGGAGTCTTGGAATACAAAAACTACACAGTGACATTTGATGAAATACTGAGAATGCTGTGTGTCTCTAACTCAGCCGCTGTGACTCAAAACAGTAGGCAAATAAAAAAGAGGGCAAAACTTTGATCCTGATTTATACAGTATTAAGCCCCAGCAGGCTGCTAGAGGTAGTTGGCTCAGGAGGGAATTTAAATACCCCTAGCACCTCTGTTTGGGTGGGAAAAAATATTTGGGGAATTTGTTTCACCTGTACTGTTACCATGGAAGATTCATGCGTTCTCATTAGCAGCCTTCTCCCTAACACAGCGACCAGCAAGGACACGAGAACTGCTCAGCTCAGACTATAGAATCTCATGTGGAGTCTCATCTTTTGGTCCTTGTTTCTTGCCACAGTGCCTGCATCTCATAATACCAAAGTTTCATTTCAGCTCTAGGACATTGCTGGCTAGATGCAGCTGTGGTTGGCATCAGTCCAGTCTCAGAATGGGGAGAGGGATGCAGAGCTGCACCACAATCAAAATTCAGAACAACCACTTGTCCTGGTTCCAGCTGGGACAGAGTTAACTTTCTTCCCAGTAGCTGGGGGGGTGTGCTGTGTTTTGGGTTTGGTATAATAGGAGCGTTGATGGCCCATTGATGTTTTGGTTGTTGCTGGGTGGTGCTTGCACCGGGCACTTTTCGGCCTCCCATGCCCTGCCAAGTGCATGGGAAGCTGGCGGGGGGGAGCATAGCCGGGGTGGTTGATCCAGCTGGCCAATGGGGTATTCCATACCATGCAACATCATGCTCAGTATAAAAACTAAGGGTGCGGGGGGGGCTTTGGGTCCCGGGAACGCGCTCTCGTATCGGGCACGTGTCAGTTTCGGCGGGTGGTGAGCAATTGCATTGTGCATCGCCTGCTTTGTATATTGTTGTTGTTGTTGTTGTTATCGCCGTTATTATTACTGTTCTACTTTGTTTTATTTCAATTATTAAACTGTTTTTATCTCAACCCGCGAGTTTTCCTACTCGCGCCCTCCCGATTCTCTCCCCCATCCCACCAGAGTGGGGGGGTGAGCGAGTGGCTGCATGGTGTTTAGGTGCTGCCAGGGTTAAACCACGACACCGCTGAAGAGATATCTGATCCCTGCAGGATTATAAAATCTCTTTGATTTCACTTGTCCTGGCTTTCTACCTGTGTAACTCAGCTGAACCTACAAAGCATTTCATAACGCCAAGCCACTTCTTCTCTCAGTCCTAGGGTTTAGCATCTTTTGCTGTGAGGAGCTGTTTCTTGTTTCACAGAGCAGATGGTCTCCATGCAGATCAGGTTCTTTGGCTGGATAGGACAAAAAGGTGAGCATAGGACCACTGCTACCTCACTTCCCTTACTACAAGAATCCTGCCTAGATCGGCATGAGAATTTGCATTCCCCTTGTCTGTTTATGCCATTTAAAAGTTAGATGTCAGTCAAATCTCCTTTTGCAGTCAATAAAGAGAGTTAAACACTCCCAGAGTGAGGTCTAATATAGATGGGAACTACTTACCTCTTTCCGCTGTCTGTGAGGGGAACCCAGATAACTAATTTAAGATTGAAGTTAAGATTACTCAGGGCTGAGGAATCTAATGGCAAATAGGATCACTTCCCAGTGGTCTGATCTGCGCCCTTCCTGAACCAAGAGAGATGATCTCAAAATCCTTCTAGGAGAGATTACATCCAGGTAAAGAAGGCAAATCTATTGCCAGCCTTGCATAACTCACTAGACAATTTGCTAGTAATGGAAACCATCTTTAGATAGAGAGATACTTGGGCTCTGCTAGCGGAGCCTTGTTTTAATGTGGAGTGTCTCTACTAACATGAATTAAATTAGGGAATTAACATCATTGTACCTGATGGATCATTAAAAATTACATACAGTGTGGCACAGTGGGGCAATCTTAAATTCAACTCAGATTAATCCTCTTTGTTTTAGTAAAAAGCACAGACCAGAGAATAACTTTTTCATAATACTGTATTGTAATACTGTAATATGGGCTACCAGTTACTGTACTTCAGAGTCAGTGTCTTGAGCGTTGCGATTATTTAATCCTTTATTCCACAGTAATTTTCTGTATAAAACTAAATTAGATCTCGTGAATATTAACTTCAAGACTAACAGAGTAAAGCTGAGGAAATTGGGAGATAAAATTATGCAGAACTTCACATCTCTGTTTTATCACTCATCAGAGAATACAGATTCTGTATTTTGTATTGGAAGAAGCAGAATAAACATCTTTGTAATTCGTCTTCAGTTTTGCAAATTAATGTTTGGGCAATCAAATTTTGCTAAGTCCCTCTTTTCTCATAATAGGGTAAAAACATATGACTGTGGAGAAAGAATTGCTGACTGGTTCTCTTCGCTTCTTGGTCGTCCGTGTCGGTTGATAAGACAATGTTCAGACATGAAAAACAGGTTGCATCAGAAAAATACAAAAGGTATGTTGTCATTCTTAAAAATATTCGTGATTCCTCACTTAGTAAACATCAGGCTATGGACTTCATACTGACTATATAATTACCCTGATAAATGGTGAAAGAGTCATTCAATATTGATCTAGTAGGTTTCAAAGGGTACATTTATACCCAAACTGTGTTTATGCTGCCCTTCCACTTGTTACATTTGGTGAAAATGTACAGATAAACCAGTCTGGGGTTTTTTAATCATCATGACCATGATTTTGTCTGGAAACTCAATGATCATTTTGAAAAATGATCATGGAAAATCTATAAACAAAGAATTTATTCTTAGACTAAATTTCATTATAAAAAAGGATCAAATGGAAAGAGCATCAAAAATCCATAGATGTTGCTTTTGTAAATTGTTTTACAAATTTGGTAAAATCTCATCTCTATCTCAGTTTCTAAATGCATTGCATCATTATCATTTACAGGTTTGAGGGGATTCTTGGAATCTTTCCTTAGTGTCTGGAGCCAAATGAATAATTGTTTAATGAGAATGAATAAGAGGTCAAAGGAAAGATGACATGAAATTACTAATATAGTCTTCCTGATTTTTAACAATCATTTTAGAATGTTGGATTCATTTTTTTAGGTCTGGCATCTGCTACAAACATCTCTCTCTCTCTTGTGAATGAAGCACAATACCTCCTGATAAATGTAGCAAGTATTCTGCAGCTGAAAGAACATATTTCTGCAAGGTAAGATCCTTCTGTCTCCAAGTGTCTCTCAGCAGTCTTGGATTCCAGACTCTTGCCATAAGATGCCAATATAACTGTTTTATCTGGAAATTTAGAGAGTCACTTTTCAATGTTCAACAAATATGTAGTACTAAACTGGTATAATTACTCATTCCTGTATGACTTCTGAAAATTTGGATTAAATGCTTGAACATATTCTTTCTGCCAGTCATCTTTAGGAGAACTTAAACAAAATTCTTGTCAAATGATTTGAAGGTAGGAGACTATTGGGAACCAGCGAACTTCTATTTGTGGGAAGAACAAGGATAATTAAGTTTTCTCAACATAAATAATCTGGCAGGTGAAAATACAAAATCTTGCTACTTGCTGAACTATTTCTTTCCTATGGGAAGGCTTAAGATTTATAACAAACATTCACAACAGAAATATTTTAAAACTACTTGCAGGACTGGATTAATTTCATTTCTTAATTGAATTTTGCTTTACTTGTACAAAAGTGGGAGATACAAGCAGCAAATGAAACATTGAGCCAGCCCACAGTTCAAAGATAAGGAACCCACTACCAACTGAATTTTCATATGCTGACAATAGAAAGTTGCTGTTTCTTGAATATAAGTAGGACAGGCTCGAATTCCACAGAAAATCTGCCCTCAAGGCCTCCATCATAGCTGTGCCTCCCACAGCCCCAACATTTGTCTCTGAGCCCCCTTTTCCTGTCTCACCAAACTTCCCTGCCTCTGCTTGGAGTCATCTTCTCTCCTCTTAGTCACCCACCAAACATGCCCCCTGCATTGAAATTCCTGTTTTGAGTAGAGGAGGAATCTCTCTCTCTCTCTCTCTCTCTCTGTAGGAGGATACGTATATAGCTTCAGGATTTAAAACCAGTGACTGAATGAAGCATCACTACAGACCACCGGAGCTTGCATTGCCTGAGGGTTTTCTTTCTTTAGGAGAAGACAGTTGGGCAATTTTGGCATGTCATGGCAGTGCTCCTCTGGGAAAAATGTCTGGAAAAGGTTTGAATCAGTCCATTTTGTCAGCCATTTTGACTACCCTTTCTCAGTGATAGTTAATGCCTTCTTTTGAGTCTTGACTGGCTCAGTTACATCTCCTTGGGAGAACAACACTTGCAGGCATCCCTTACTCAGACTGGGCTTTTTCCATGGTGACACCCAGTGAGGAACCTTCCAGACATGGGATCTGAGTGCAAAGAAGAGGAGTAAGGCACCAGAGGGAGCAGCAAGTGAGGATGAAGGAGGACAGGGAACTTTGGTAAAACACGCAATGTCAGATGATCCACTGATTTTGCACCTAATATCTTCCAGTATGACTTGGCTTGTAATCTTTTCTTCAAAGGAAACTCCAGATGTGACTGGAGCTGCCATGATGCCTGAGAAGCATCTTGCTTCCCACTCTGAGCACAAGTTGGAAAACTCTTCCCTATTTTTCCATGCAGTGCTTTCTCAGGGTGCTGGGGAAATGAATTCAGCATAGATACACAGCAGCATCATTTTGCACTGTTACTAAATCGTGGTGTATGAAGTTTCCAAATACTGAACTGTGCAATGTACTTTCTAGAATCTGCACATATGGGTCTTTATTAAATGTTTTTCTTTTTTAGAAAGTATTATTTAGCTTCGTGGCATGTGGGTTTGTTTTTGTTTAATGGAAACCTGCTAAGATTTATAAAAAAATTTTAATCTTCAGTTGAGTTTTAATAATTTCTTTTTGTTTGTATCTTCTGTAAGTAAAAATTAATCTTCCAGTTTGCACTTGGCTCTTGAGAGGTGATCTAAAACAGAAACAGCAATTTAATTAAAAATTAGAATGTAACATACTGTTGGAGAGCTATATGTATATGGAGACATCTGCCTCTCTGGTGTTGCCTTCACAGGTCACCTCCATGAAAATCCCCATGGCCTGGCATTATGTTCATATGTTCTTGCTAGAAATATGCCCTTGAAGATGCAAATACTCATTTTCAAGTTTGCCTGTTAAATATATGTAATGCGTTCTGGATTGCAGGGCCCACTACTGCAAAAAGTCCAAAGTACCCACGCTGGCTTTGGCAAAATACACTGAGTTTCACAACAGATCCTGGCTGAGAATTGCAGGATGAAGGTGCCTGTCACTCCATCCAGCTGATGCATGTTTTGAGGGGGGGGGCAAATGATGGGCATTTACTCAGATACATGCTGCCAAGTAATTAGAAGCAGTTCTGAGGGCTGGGGATAGGCGCAGGAGAGGTAAGGTATTTTGGAGGTGAGCCTGAGCAGGTTGAAGGCAGAGAGACTAGGAGTAGGGGCATTGCAGTCTTGGATGATCAGCAGCAAGGGATAAACCAGTAGAAACTAGAAACAGTTTTCAGCAGCTGGCTCAGGACGCTGCAGGCCCAGCTCTGAGGTTACTGGGGCTTTTGCTGCCCGCACTGGTACCGGCTGGGCTGGCAAGCACTGATATGTCACAAAATGCACTCAAAACTAGAGGCTACACAGCATCCAAGCTCCGAGAGCCCACAGCAAAGCTACGAAGCACAACAGCATAACTGAACTTGTTCATGACTAACTGCTATTTTCCTCCCTCTCTGTCTGAGTGTCGGCATAGTTTACACTTTCTGTTGGCTCCTATCTCCTCCAATTATTATGAATTGTGTCTCAGCCATGGGATTGCTTGTGGGATCTCGAGGGAAAACCTGTAGCCCTTCAGCTTCCCATCCCTCTTTCTACCCCCAGGCTGCTGGAGCCCCTGTGAACAGCAAAGGCTCAGCGGAGCAGGGCTTGTGTGGCTTGACTGAAAGTCTGCACAGGCAGTTTATCCTTATGCACATTTGTCTGCTAAAGAAGATCATCCAGACTATTTTAAATAAAACCAAGCTCTTTTTTTCACCTAACAGGCCTCTTCTGCCAAGACTGCTTGATGTGAACAGCTTTCCCTGTGCTTTGATTTTGCATGTTTTTCCTCATTTTAATTAAAACACATTTTAAACTGCATGTCCTTACTTTTTAAAAATATTTTTTTTCCAGGAGAGAAACTTTTCTTTTCACTACTTACCCAGGTTTCTGCCTCTGCTGTAGGGTGTCATATCTGAAAGTTGTCAGACCACAGCTGATGGACTATCAAAAGTTTTTCATGTCCATAATAGCTAATGCAAAAACAAATGCTCTTCCCCACTAACAATGGTGCTGAGAGAACTCCCTTGCAAAATTTAGGGCTGTCTTTTTTTCTGGTACTGGTCGGGCTGTCCTTTAGAAGGAGAGTGAAGAATGACAATTCAAACGTACAGCCAGATTTCTGATATTTGTATGCAGTCTGCTGCTCTGTCTGCCTCATATATGTTCTCTGCACTGACACAAATCTACACTCTGGCAGTTCAAATGCTTGTGAAAAGGTGGAGATACTGCCACACAGAGATTAATTTTTTTCAAAACACCTATCATTTGGTGCAATCTGCTGTAACCCAAAGGCAAATAATAATAATATGAGGAATACATTCTCTCATAAAATGCCTTTACTGGCCTTTTTCACCTTCAGCGTCTGCTGGTTTTGTCCCTTTTGCCACTGCAGTATGTGCAGAGTAAGTTTCTATTTGCCTTCTTTTTAGAAGCATTTAACGAGTCAAATGATTGCTAACTCAAAAGATCTTTTCATTTGTTACCATTAGCTTTACATATGATAACTAATAAGGAATTTTCTCATATGCATTGTTCACAATTTCCTGTCTACATGCTTTCATACATACTTCACAGTTCCAGGTTACACCTCTGAAGAAGCTACCTAGAGGATTACAAATTACAGTCGAAGGATTACAAATTATAGTTGAAGGCTTACAAATTATAGTTAAATACCTTGTGCCATTTTCATAGCCTTTGTAATAAAACTTGGTCCAGGTTATTCTGGAGAAACATTTGCTGAATCATATTAGCCACTAGATTCTTACAGCGCAAATATCTAGTGCAGAACTAGTTAATAAACCTTATTTTTTCTTTTTCTTTGTCAACTCTGTGAGACAGATTGGAAGAGCAATTGGAAATAGAGGAATTAATCCGACGTTTCCGTGCCAACATTGTCATCAGTGCACCAGAGTCCTTTGAAGAAGAAGAGTGGGCTGAGATTTCAATAGGTGCTCTGCGTTTCCAGGTGCGAACTCATCTCCCTTGTCCTCGTCCCAGTCTATCACAAAGTATTTTGACCCCTGGAGACAGAGCAATTTTTGCAAGGCTTTGACTGGAACGTGGGCAGCACAGTTTGTGCAGATGAAATTCATGAAGTGTATAAAAAAAACCAAACATGCTGTGACCTGTGGCAAACATGCTTCAATATAATTGAGAGGTTTTGACATATTTCTCCACACCTTTTAATTTTTTTAAAATTTTATAATTTAACATAATAATTCATACAATTTCATAATTAATAAAGTTTTATTTCATAATTTCATTTTTAATGTCATAATTTCATATATTTAATAATTCATAAAATTTTAATTTCATAATTCATAAAATTTCCCACCTCTATCCAACTGAGCAGGAAAATAATCACTGTTTTGAGGCAGTCTACAGCAAATATTTAGCCAGCATGTCATGAGAGAATACTGGTTGCTGTTAAGCATAATAGTCCAAATGCAACCTTGGATCGCTGCACATCAAGCAACTGACTGCCAAAAGACTGGACATGAATACAAGTGAACAATCACTGTCTGTTGCTCTCTGTTGTATACATATTGTCTTAATGTCCATTCAAGACATGTTTCTAAGTCTAGCCTGGTAGGGGTTTTTTGTATGTTATGCTTCGTATCATATCTAACAAAATAATGTGCTGTGAACTGTAAGGAAAATGCTGAAGAGTTAGACTTTGTTGGCAAATACATTCTTTTGAGAAAAACTTCAACAAAGGATCCATGAAGAAGCTACACGTGAAACCTAAGGGAATGATGCACACATGTATGACATGTTCTATTGGATTTGTCTGGTCCTTAGATATGAAAGATGTATTTTAAAATGCATTGCCTAGGATGTGAAAGTGGCTTATTCCTTGTTTTCTTAGGAATGATAATGAAGGTGTGAATAACAGAAGTGCTAAGGTCAGATCTAGAAGCTGTGATAGACATCACTCCTATTTCTTTCTGGTCAGCATACTGTAAAAAATGCCATTTTTTCAGTAAGGGTGGAAATTATGGCTTATCTGCTCTCTTCTTATGTGTACTTTGATCAGTAAGCTGTAATATGAGTTACAGAAAATTGAGGAAAAATGTCTTTGGGTAGGAGATGAGGACAAAATCCTTGATGTATAGCTTGCTGGAGGATGGAGTTGCATTAGGGATCTCAGCTCAGGATCCTGTTGTGGAAGATACTGTAAAACTACAGAATAAAAAGGCATTCCTGTTTCTGGCGTTGAAATGCTTTAGGAATGCAAGCTGAAAATAGAAAGGCTTATGCAACTTGCATTGTCTTTTCCAGTCTCTGCTAGGTCCTTATTCAGATACTGATGTAGCAACAGCAGAAATTATGTTAATGGTACTTGATGCCAGGAAAATGGTAGAAGAAGCTGTTGAACAAAACAAAGCAGGGAAAGATAACTCCTTCTCTGTCTTGTTTTCTTGTTCTTTTAATAAAATATTAAAGCTGTGGAAAATCATCTTCTGAAAAAGCTCGGCCAAATGTGTGGTTTTGATGATTACACTGAAGAGTTGTACAAGCAGTTCTAGATGTACCTTAAAGAACTGAAATAGCACTTCAGATCAGCATATAAAAATGTTTGCAGTTTCAGGTTTAATTATTTGCCCTATTTGAAATTTATGACACATTTTACAAAAGTAGAATGTGTATATTGAGATACTGTTAAGACAGTTAGTTTCTATAACATACAGCTTTGCTAGTGAGAGTTGCAATATTAAGGGAAACTGGAATATGTCTTCCTTCTTAATTTTAATGCTTTAAAAGGTAAGAAGAAATTCATTGCAGGTTTTTTCCCTAAAAACACACCCTAGTTCAAACAAAAATAACTTTAAGAACCATGCTCTGTATGATGTTACAGGAGAGGTTCTCATTATTCCTTCTGATTACATAAACTTGTGAAAATTCACGTCTTGCATTCTGATTATCTACAAGTGCTATGCCTGTAAGAAAGAATGGGGGATATTGTGTATTTCAGCTGCACTGAAACAATGTAAACCAAGCCCTGTTAGTTTAACTCCAAGAAAATCCTCCTTGGGTTAAATCCTGAGATGCTAGCTTAATTTTATATTCAGTTCCCCTTTGGGCAAGTAGCCCTGCCAGCCCGTAGATAAAGTGAAGCCATCAGGAAATAAAAATATGTAAATGTTTTTGATTTCTCAGATTCTGTGTCTGGGAAAGTTTTCCTGAAAAAAAGAAAAGAAAAGAAGTAGTGAATTAAAAAATCAGTGGGACCTTTTCAAGTAGACCCTTTGAAAATGTACCTACATTAGATGAACAGGCCTGACCTCTTACATAATTAAAGCATAAAAGAACACAGGAGAAGTATGTGAAAGATATGTTTTTAAGATATTATGATGGTCAGAAGCTTGTACTGTTCTGTGTTGTACTACTTTGATATACAGCTGTGAACCTTCTTTAACTGAAATTTCAGGTTGTAGGTCCGTGCAGCAGATGTCAAATAATCTGCATTGATCAACAGTCTGGGGAACGAAACAAAGAATTTCTGCAGTCTCTGTCTGCTGCCAGAGGTAGAAAGGTCAGTACAGTACTCCAAAATAGCTGTATAGAAAGATGTAGTGACTTCATTTTATGCATAGTGAAATATCTGCTGAGAGAATATTCACAATTAAGTTGTTATGCTAATCATTACCATTTGTTTTTTCAGTAAAAAGAGGATGCACTTACAACCCAGATATGACATGGTTTATTTCCATAAAATGCTCAACACATTTTTTATTCAGAAATTGACTATTAATATGCATTATTTTTTACTGTGCTTGCTTTTATTCAGTATGTACTGCTTTACAATGTGTTTATTTTGGTCTTGAAAAAGACGAGCTGATGTGCTGATGTCATTCAAGAAGAGAAATCTGCAGAAAAATCAGTGTTTGAAATGATAGAGTTAGCTTGTAAGACTAAACTTTATTCTTACTGTGAGAAACTACTTAGCAGGAAAAACAGAGCAGATGTGAATATAGTCAAAGTGGAGAGTAATTGATTAAGAAAGTGACTGGAGAATAAGTGTGAAATACAGGCGTTCATTTGGAGTCCTTCTGCTTCCTAAGGTTGCATTGCTTCTTGGAATTGAGAGTGCTCAGACGATGGCTAGACAGTTTGGCATCCCAAAAGCTTCACAAATCTCCTCATAAGTATTTATTTAGCTGAATATCCTTACTCTAAATTCATTGCTTCCTGTTCATTAAACTTCTGTTGTAAAAGTTGGTTAGCCAGTCAGGGCTCAGAAGCCTCGCCAATACCAGCCAAACGCCAGAGATTGGGCACAGCACAAAGACAGAGCAATAACAAATAGGTTGAAAATTATTCACCCAAACAATGCACAAACAAGTTACGAATAATGCATTCTTTGTTTGGAAAAAAATAATAAATTGATTTGTCTCAGTGACTCATTAAGCAAACAAAGGGCTACATTTTCAGTGAATGTTATCCTTGGTGAATAGCTCTGCCAGCTCCATCTCGGAGCCAGCTGCCTGGTGCAGAGTGAGACGGGGAGAGGCGAGCAGGCAGGGGCCGGCTGTCTAGGCACAGCTTCCCGCTGACCTGAGATGACTTAGGGTTGCACAGCAGGCTCTGGCATCCAGATCGCCACAGCACATGTGCCTTTGTGAGATGAGCTTCTGGCCATGGTGGGTAGCCTGAGGACAAGAGCCCTCTCCAGGTAATGGTGAGCCACAGCTGGAACATCTGGGACACTTTAGAGCGCATTGTGGCACTCTGGGGAGGGATGCTGCCCAGCTGGCACATGGGGTGCGGTAAGCAGAGGACTTTCTCTACCCACGTGGGTTTTACTGGATTATGACTTGAATCTTCTGTAGAGGGAGAGCACTCTGTATTTAGGGACCTTCTCACATGGCAACAAAACCTTAGCCGGGACACAGATTCTCAGGAGAGGCAAAGCATCTTCTGCATGTTTCCCACAGCAAAGACGAGCTTCTCTTTCATTCTGATTAACTCAGCAATGCAAAGATTTTCTTGATACAAGCACCTCTAGAACCAAGTAACTCGTTCAAACAGAACTAAGGCAAAGAGAGCAATCCAGCTTCTTGAGAGCAACCTGGCGCCAGATGAAAGACGCATGGCAAGGCGAGGCGCTGCAGAGCACAGTGCTGCTATTCACAGCAGGGGAGTGCTCTGCTTCCCTCAGCTGCACAACGATATTCATGCTGCAAAGAACCGGGCCTTCAGCTTTTTTTATTTTTCCCAGCCTTCAGTGCTTCTGGCAGATGGGATCTTGTGAGCATGCCCTGCTCTGCATAAGGCCAAGTCCTCTGGGTTAGCTTGATAGCTGAAAGAGATAGTTTGAACTGGTAGTTTTGCCTGAACTGGTCTGAGAAGACCTCAGAGCCCGTCCCTCCTGCAAGTCATCTGTGGGGTGATGGTCACCAGCTGGTTATCAGTGAGTAGCACCCGAGGACTATGGCATCTTCAGTGTGCTAAGCAAACCTAGCAGAGGACATTGATCCAAACCTTTCACAGTTCACAGTGGGGAGAGAGAAGGAACATCGAGTTCATGTGACTGTGTTAAATTGCAGAGCTAATCCTTTGGTGACTCATGTCTCTAGCATGCGCTTTTCTGTTAAGGAGTCATCTAATAGACTTCATTTTCTTTTTTTATCAGATACAGATTCAGTGAAGGAATTTAGCAGTGTTTGTTCCCAGCTGTCAATAATGCGATTCAAACTACAAAAAACAAATGCAGCAAAATAAGATTTAAGTTAATTTCCCAGTAGAAGGGGAACTGATATTTTTGAAAGGCTGTTGTAGTTGCTGGATTTCCAAAACATTAAAGATACTGCACACACGAATGGATAGCAAATCCTCAGTGCTTAACAAGAGAGCCAGATGTCAATATTTACCATTTTGTTTTGTTTTTCCAAGAACACCAACCTGGAAAAATATATCTAACTTTATCAGACGGGTAGCCCAAATGACAGCACTGCCAATGAACTTCAATAATGAGCTAAATAAAGTAAGGCTTGTAAGAGGTGGTTCGATATTTATTTCTGAAATCATATTTTTCTCCATCCCTCTGAGACGCTGAGAACCTGGTGCTCCAAGTTGAAAGATTGAGGCTTTGCATAGATGGATTGCAGTGAAAGTCAGAACCAGCTACTGTAATAAGCCACACAAGCAATTTGCATGTTTCCTGATAAATGTAAAGCAGGGTGCTGAAGCCTAGCCAGCTACTTTTCATGAAACCTTTTATCACATTGTTTGAAATAAAATGCAAACACCTCTACAAAGCGAACTTGAGCTCTGCTGCCATCAGTTCTGAAGAAGTACTCCTTAAGGATTCCTTCTGTAATTTTTGACTGAAAAGGAACAATGAGCTCTCCTTCTGTGACAGAGCTCTCTCTGTTGCTGCAGGAGACTACAAAAGACTAGATAACTACATTAAGCAAATAGCATAAAAATAGCCACACGCTGTTTCGCATGCGTCACCACCTGATGCAAAACACACATAGACAGAAAGGAGAGAACATTGAATTCTTGCCCATCTTCTGTGTTTTGCAGATGCAGTTTAATGCTAACAATAGCGGAAGCCCTGTGGGTAGCTTTGCAGCAGTGCTATAAGCTGGGACTTGCTGTCAAGGTAGCAAAGGGAATTGCATTAGCAGTCTGCCCCAGCATAAATGTATGGATAGCGGTACATCAAGGGAAATCCATTATGTTTGCACATGCCCTCATACACTAAAAGGCTTGTGTTTTTTCCTGCGGGCTGTTGATCCTCCTTTATGTATCTCATTGTGCCTTGGGAGAGCTTCTTTCCCTGCAGAATTAGACGCCGTGCCTTTGGATTGCTTACTGAAACGTTAGCAAGGAGAGCAAATGACTTCTCTTATCTGATGCATCATTATCATCATTTTCATAGTAATGCAGGGCTTTACACTATGCAATGCTTTTCATCCAAAGATCTGGAACATTTGCAAACAGTGATTGATGTAATTAATAGACCTTTGAAATAATATGGTTCTCTTTTCTCATTGGTGGTTGAACTGGAAAATGCATTTATTTAAGGTAGAACAAAGGAAAATCAGTTCTTAGGAAAACATTCTGCTGACCAGATATTTTCAACAGAACAAGGTGGGGTTTTTTGACACCGAGTTAAAGGTTTCCCTTTTTTCCAATATGAAAAATCATCATGTTGAAAGTGAGTACTTCCACTCTCCTATTTTGTAAGGCTTTACTAATAAGTTTAGGTGAATCCAGAGCTAATAAAACATCCTTACGTTAAAAAAAAAATATTCAGCTTTAATAAGTGCATCTCCCAAACCTTTGCATGGAAGGGAGGTTATGTTATTGTATGAATAAAATGAGCAGACGTGAACAGGTAAATTTATCTATTGGGAGAAGGCAGCCGAGAGCTACATCCAGGGGCAAAATCCAGAACTCATCCATCCAAAGCTAAGTCTTAGCATGCAGTATCACTTACGTGCTTGTAACACATTCTAGCAGGACATTTTCCCTACCAAGTGCTAGTCTGAATTAACTGATTGTTTAGGAGCTGTAGCTTGAAGGCATCTCATCTCAGCCTTTGTCAGATGTGGCACCTCAGGTTTCTATCTTACAAAAGGAGATACTGCACCCAGGATATTTCTTTGTCAGTGAATATCTAAGCAGTGCATATTACTGTTGATCCAGTAAATGTGCTTGAAACAACATGCAAGAATGACAGCATTTTATAGCTCCTCCTTTAAGTGAGTGTGATGACTATCGTATGATTCACTGTTGGCAAGAATAAGTACGTTTTATCTATTTCTCCCAGCAGTGAAGTGTTGTGCTTTTTACTAATCAAGTAGCTTTACCTTTTTTTGTCCCTGTGAAGTTTGAGAGTGATGGGAAGAGCCCCTACTGTCATCAGAAGACCAAGCGGATAAAGCCACAGAACTCACAGTCCAGCATTCCCTGCCCAGTTCTTGGTGTGTTCTGGGGAGGTTATACGCAGAATAAAATGCCCTTGAAGTCAGGAAAAGGTAGCAACAGCAGAGAGAGATTATGCGGTTCATTGTAATAACTCTGCAGGCTGTAATCTCTGCGTCTGAAAGCCTCATTTTTCAACAGTGAAATGTGAGAAGGGCCAATTTCTACATATTATCTTTCTCTTGAAACAGAGCTGAAATGGCAGGATGCACAGCTTTTGTGGTTGCTTGAGCCGGGGGGTTGCTCTTACCCGTATTTGTTGAGTCAATATTTGTAATTATTGAAAAAACAAGGAAATTTACTTAAAAGATATTAAATCCACTTCTGGTAATCACAAGCTAAATTTTGGTCTTAAGAACATTCACAAAAGAAAGAGGTCAGCAATTCCAAGCAGGTATTAGTACTAAAATATGTATACCATCAGTATACCATCACCTTGAAAACTCCTTAGGCATCACCCAGTCTCAGCACTGAAAAAACTACTTTAGATGCCCAATCAGAGTAGGGAAATACTAAGGACCAGTATTAAAATAGTATTTGAGAACTCCTGAAGATAAGATGTATTCACACATGCCTTTTCTTAAATAATTCTGAATGGTTTAAAGTGCTTTAAGAAAAAAATCTTGTTAAATCATAGAATCATAGAATCATAGAATCATTAAGGTTGGAAAAGACCTCTAAGATCATCGAGTCCAACCATCAACCCAACACCACCATGCCCCACTAAACCATGTCTCTAAGCGCCTCATCTACATGTCTTTTAAATACTTCCAGGGATGGTGACTCAACCACTTCCCTGGGCAGCCTGTGCCAATGCTTAACCACTCTTTCAGTAAAGAAATTTTTCCTAATG
>JAYKAV010003487.1:2345508-2395284 GCA_035582835.1 Phoebastria nigripes | reverse complement strand
AGTACAGGGGCACGATCACCTCCCTGCTCCTGCTGGCCACACTATTTCTGATACAGGCCAGGATGCCGTTGGCCGCCTTGGCCACCTGGGCACACTGCTGGCTCATATTCACTACAATAGAAAAATTTGTAAATTAAATTCTCCACAGTGAACAATCTGTCCAGATTTATTTTAGTCTCATTTTAAGATAAATCAAGATGTCAATACAGTAAATATAAATAAAAACTTCTCATGTATCAAATAAGTTCATTTACATGGATGAGTTATAAAATTCCTTCCTGTGTGAAACGTGGCATAGCATGGACTAATATTCATTTTACAATATTTGTTTTATGATTGCCTGATTTTTTAAAACGACAAAATTATGGCAACTGACGTTTTTGCACTAGGAAGTAAATCCAGGTTATTAACCACAAGGCTGAAAAACACATCATTTATGCCAATAGAGATACACAGTTTGTCAACAAATAAGAGAAAAGCAAGAATGGAAAAATAATACTATGTACTTTAATATTTTAAATGAAACAGTTACTAACTTACCATTTTAGCATCATGGTTGATCCAACACAGTCACTGTGCTAGAGGATTGGGATCTTACTGTGCTGCAGTCGTTCCTCAGCATTAAATAGTAGAACACTGACCATAAGGATCTACCACCAGTGTTGACACCATTATGGTCACGGGTACCCAAAAAGTGTCATGAATAGGATAGGCCTGATCAGGTCCAACTCATACTCCATGTATGTGAAATGCCAGTGAGATGAAGGAATAGCAGAAGTAGCCAAAAAAACTCTGCTTGGGAGCTGTTTTTCTTTTTCATGTTTAGGATTACAAATGAAACAGAAAGACCCAAATAATTCAGAGTCTGAGGCCATGTTTGGATAGATCTCTGCTTTACAGCATCTCTCTTACTTGGGAGTAGGTCTCAGCCTTAACCTCTCGCTAATTCTTCAAAGACTAAAAGCTGTTTTGTGTTACCTCATTACTGTGTCTTTATTTAATTGTACAGTGCAAGAACAGGAGAAAATATACTGCCTTCATATTTAGTCTGTGAAATATGCTCCCTTAAATTCAGCTAACCCTATTTTTTTAATTTATTGCAATTCCTTTTGCCTAGTATATTTTTCTAAACCTGCTGTAGATGTAATTCCCTCAATTTCAGGATCATCCATCTGAACAATGACAGTAAATGTAATCAGGAAATGGAGGAGGAGAATAGAGTTTTGTTTTTAAAATTTATTTTTTCAGGAATACCAAATGAATTTCATTTGCTTATTTATTTACTTTACACTTTAGAGTGATTGGTACCTTTTGGCTGTAGCCTACCAAAATAAAATACTTTTTATTGAAACATGTAAAAAAAGACAAGAAAATTAGTATTGGGTTTCCAAGGTCCTCAGTTGAGGAACAAAGACATTCTGAAGTCTACAAATCAATTATCAATGTAACATGGTCTTCAGCATTCATTTATTTCTTACTTTACATATTTCTTTAATTAACTATTATCTAATCGTTTGGAAAATATTATCATGAGATTGCAAGTCTGTTTCTTGTGCATTTCTAAATTCTCCACCATTGGTAAACAAAACCACAAAAACACACCAGTCCCTTACTGTGACATTTCCAGATCACACCCAGCTGTTCACAGCTACAACTGTAACATTCAACGTGCTTAAGATTAAGACCACACATAAGAGTGCAGACACTCAGATCAGGTTTTCGGTGCCTGCGAGGGTTGTATGGTCAGTGGGTGAACTGGTTATTCAGTTCCTCTTTTCTTTATTATTCAGTATCACAAGGACACATATCTAAGTATTTCTAATATTTATGTAGGATGGCTTCACAGGTAATGACAGATAACAAGTGGTAATCCTAATAAAACAAACTTTCTGAATATTTTCTGTAAAATACACTGAAGTATGCATAAAAACAAACGAAGGGAAATTCACAAAGGCCAGACGAGTAATTCATGGTAGAAGATGCAAGACTTTTCCTCACTGTTTGAACATACATGCATTCTCGTGCTGCCTAGCCTTTATCTGTGATAATGCATTAACTGTATTTGTCAAGAAGCCAGAATCATCATTAAATGACAAGACCGTGAGGGAGTGTAAATTACATATACGATACTATGGAACTCATGATGAAATACTACGTTATTTATCCACTTACTTAAGGTATTCTTTTTGAATAGCATGGGGTTAGCTTTTGTTTACCAGTCTATTATAGTTAATTAGTTAAAAATGTTCTTAATTACATGGAGATAGTACATACCTCCTTATTCTTAAAGCAATATTGTTTTTCTAAACATATCTGGGTTGTGAGATCCTCTATAGATCTGATTACTTTAACATGAGTTGCCTCTCAATAAATATTTTGCTTTTTTCAGACAAACTTTGGCATATACCTGATGAACCAGCCCTTGTGCTCATCCTTTCCAGATATTTTATCAGTTGGGTCTCAAGTACTTCCAGTGCTGGAGGAGAATACAGAAATTCAGCCCCCAACATCCAGTGAAGAAAAATGTTCAGGATAGATTCTCTGGTGGAGATGAGATTTATATGCAACTCCAGGGAAAAGTCAGTAGTCAGTTATTAAAAAAAAAAGAAAAAGCTTTCACTCATTTGCTTCTGGTTTAAATCTTTTAATTTTCTGCTTGCTGTAAGTGTTATCAGATGGCAGAACCCTTGATAATTACAGCTCACCTACATGTTTTTGCTTGTGATTAGGTTACAGCAGCCATAACTCTATTTTGCTCAATTGCTTCAGGATGCAACAGGTTTGATCAAGTTTTACTGGTGGATGGCTCCCAAAATAAGCCCAACATTGTTGTCAGAAACCCACATCTCAATGAAGGAAAGTAAACACAACAATACACTACTTCCTTATGTTGCTTTGTAAAAACCACAACTGGGAAAGAGGATGCAGGACATATTTTAGAAACAATGTGGGTGGGAAGGGAACAGTGGGAGAGCGGCATGAAAGTAGCAGTCCATTCAGCTTTTCAAAAATGAAACTGAAGGTGGTGTGTAGACAGTCTGAAAGCACCGGAGGAGAGGGAACTGTTATTGGGAAATCTGTGTCTCCCTCTTCAGAAGTGGTGTGTGAGGATGCCAGAAAGGCACTAAGATGAATGAAGATTCAGTATGCCGTTTGCGAACACATTCCCTGTGAAACAATTTCATCCATTTGTTCTCGACTTCTTTCTCTCGTTCCCATTTGCTACTTTTCTGTCTGATTTATTTTATGTGATGACTTCCCACACGCTTGTTTCCTTACGTACTTGTGGATGTTGGCATATTTTTTCTAATTAGAGATTTTTCAACTAATACAGTCATGTTTTCTCTACAAACTTTGTTTATCCTTAGCGGTCTCTAGTGACCACTTAAGGGAACTCTTGAAAGTTTGGATGCTTCTCCATCCTGAACAGGTCAAAGTATTCTTTTTTCTTACTCTTTGTGCATTGATAATGTCCTTCTTAGAAGGCTTTTGAGTTCTTTACTCTCCTAAATATGACTCATGTTTTCTGATTTCTGAGAGCAAATGTCTGAAACCTAGGACTTAGTCTGAAATAGCAATTATTGTGAAAATTAAAACAATAAATAAAGCAAGCCACACAGCAAAAAAACCACATGGAAAGTCAATGTAATGCAAGACTGAACACATTGAGGCCAGGTGTTTTATGACCTCCAACATGTGTCCAGCCCACCACAGGGAGATACCATGCTTCCAGGAAGTCCTTCTGGAAGAGGAAATTCTCCTAGATTGGCTGCTCTATTGCCATTTGGGAAGTGAAATTTTGACCCTGTTAAAAGCACCATCAGAACTCTCATCCAGCATGATTTAGGTCTTCCTTGGGGCAATTTTGGCTCAAACTGTGTGAAAATGCTTCTGGCTGAAGCAATCCTTAAGTTGTTTGAGCATATCCCTGGAGGGGAGCAGGCAGCTTTGTGAAAGAATTGGTCAAACAGTCATTCTGAAAGGGGAGCGACTACCGCGGAGTGGTGTACAATGGGAAAACGGAAGCTCATCGCCCAGCGTGCAAATCAGAATCCAAAGATGGTCTTTTTTCTTTCTCTTCTTTTTTTTTTGAACTGGTTTCTTCTTTCCTTTTTTTTTTTTTTTTTTTTTTTTTTTTGAAGAACTGGTTTTACTCACTTCAGCTGGAACAGACTCTTATTAGTCTCTCAGCAGAGCTTTGTAATGGAAATGAGAAGAGACGTTATCTGTTTCTTACAACCTGCCATAAAATACGTGGAAAGAGAGAGGTGTTTCATATGTATGTAAATTGAGGATCAGTTTTGAGAGTTGTACCTTCCACTTCAGAGCCCAAGCACTGCTCCTTGATGTCTTCTTTGAAAAGCAGAGGGTTTATCTGTCTAATAGTCAATTATCTGGTGTTGTAATGAGCAGGCTTTTTAGAACCTTGAAAAGCAGTTTCCTGGTATCTAAATCTCTTAACTGTTTCACTCTTTGCCTTTCTGTTATGCAGAACATGGTTTTGTTGGGTAGAAAGCCAGCGCAGCTCTGGCAAATTTAAGAGACCTGCTGTATGCTGACCTTCAGGTGATCTTTGGTGCTTTTCTCTGTCCTCTTCACCTCACCAGTATGTCATTTGTTTAAAATGGCACAGAAGTTAGAAAAGGAAATTGAAAGCAAACCTCCGCAAGCTCTGTTTACTTGTTATTGGATTTACTACAAAATAAGTCACTTTGGTACACAGTGGCTTGACAAATACTGTTTGTGAATAGCCTTAATGCAATGTATGATAACTAAGGATGAGAGGATTTGAACTTTAAAAATGTCATGCTTGGTCATTTTGACCTATTATTTACAGGCAATTACACTTTCTCTCTGCTGTGGCTTAGTAATATTAGATCAAGAATAATTTTGTCATTTTACAGGGGGAAAAAAGATTTTCTCTGATGTATGAACGTACTCATTAGTATATTCTGTGCATTTCCCAGAAGGAACATCCTTGTGCTACAGTGATAGGAAATGTCACAACGCTTCAGATTGATGGAAGAGACATAAGGAATCTTTCATCTCAACAAAGGATAATATTTCCCTTCTAGTAAGTGGAGTGTTCCCGCCAGTATTGCTATGTCTTCCCATCAAAGAAGAAAAATTCTTCTCAGTGCCAATACTCTGTGGAACATCTTGAAGTAGGAAGAGTCACTTTTAAATGACATGTGCTGTAAGTTTGTAGAAAGAATATCCCTCCCATAATGTGAAAAAAATTCAAAGAAAGAAGAAACTTAGCATAATGCAAACGCAGGTACTGCAGGAACGAAAAGGGCATAAACACTTTGAAACACTGTGTATATTACATAGAAAGATTATATGTTCTATAAGGGGTGACTTCTCAATCTTCAGAGTATATAGGAAAAAGACCCATTTCATATGAATGCAGGCTCTTTCATCTAGGTATTCCCATTGCTGCAAAATTAAATCTTTGGACTAATTGCAGATATATGTTTACCTTATATGGATAAGAAATGTACTTAATACCGTATTTCCAGAGTGCTGTATGTAGAAAGTCCTCTCTATATTTGAAAACTGAGTCCATATTTCCTTACAATGAATTATTCGGACACATTCCATTTTCTGTGGGACTTAACTCCTTCTCAAATCTCAAGGCAAAAATGGTGATTATTACGAGCTCTAATAATAGCCAGGAAGCTGAAATCACAGAACAGAAATCAGCATTTTTAGGAGAAGCCTCTGAACTCTGTGTTTTCTGATATGACTGAGATATTTCAGATACAGTTTATGATTTATATACTTTCAATGGCATCCTTCAAAATATGGTCAAAATTTCAGGTCACCCTTCTGTCAAAATTATACAGAAATCAAAAGGAAGGACTGCATAAAAAACATGATTGTTGTTCATAAATTGTAGAGATTATGCTATGCATTTCTTCTTCAGTCTGTTTTTTAACTTTCTGGGAAATGAAACCAATAAAACATATATTGTGCTTGACGTGTCTACTGGTGGTGGTTGCATTCTTGACCTTTGAGCTCATGAGATGCTAAGTTCTGCTTGGAGGCATTGCCGGGCTCACGGGGCGAGCCTGTGGCTCAGGACTGAAGGGATGTCTCATTGCTGCTGGGATTCAAGGTGAGGTGTTCCTCCAGCTATTGCGCTGATGGCCTCCATCTGTCTAGTCAGCATGCCAATCAGTTGCACACTCAGCTCAGGCCCTGCACAAAATGCACTAATAATCACTGGTTTCCTTTAAAATATGTCCAGAGGCGGTCCTGTTGGAGCCATCTCTGTTATCCAGAGGTTGGAAATCTCACCAAGGGTGTTGGAGAAGAGAAGGTTCATTTCCCTCTCCTTTGCCTGGGAGGGTTCCAACACTGACTGTCTCTGCTGCCTAACCCATCAGTCAGTAGGCAAGACTGGGGACTTAACAGGACTGGGTGTGTGTGGGAATCACAGGGAAGGCTTGTCCCTCCCTTCTCATGAGGTTTACATGGAAATGATCTGTGGTTCACTGGGCCAGAGAGAGAGGGACATGGGCACAGTGAGGCAGGATGCACATGTGACTCTGAGCTACTCATTCCTGCTCTTTTGGATTCACTGAGGGTGGGAGGGGAAGAAGAGCATGACTCTGTAACCCAACAGGTAGGTCACTCTTATGGAGGTGAAAGATGGGTGTATGTCCCTGTCTCTCTGATTATACAGCTGTCATGAGGCAGCTATTTGGACAAAACGTAGACACAGCCCCCGGAGAAGGGAGGAGAAGGCAGAGCGCTCCTCCTCTCCGCTGGGCATCTGAGACAGTGGGTTACAGAGGCTTGTCTCCTTCCTCCGGCCACCAGCGTTTAAGTACAAGGTGGAATTTCAGCAAGAATAGAGGAGAACACCCCAAGTGTGTTTTGGAATAGGCCATTAGGGAAAACACGAGTTTGAGTCCTCAAAAGCAGAAATGGAAATGAGCCCACGTTTCTGACTTCTTGCTAGGTGTGTCAGCCACAAGGCCAGAGTGAAAAGGAAAAAATGTGGGAGGGAAAGAAAAGTGGCATCTCCTGCAGTCAAAGTTTAAAAGAAAGTAGTGATACACATGCCTTCGCCACCCAGTTTGTAATTTTTTTAGGAAAGAGAGGACGTAGGTATCCTCAGGCCCATAAACTGGATTCAGAGAACTCACGGTAAGTCATCAACAGAGAGGTGCCTCTTAAGCAAGGTGCCATTTAAGATGTCTCTCTTCCCTCCCTTCTGTGTCAACTAGCTTACTTTGCTGCTCGCTCAGTGTGATGGCGGTTGTGGGTCCCTTCCAGTGGAAAAGAAAATACGCAGGTGCCCTGCATAAGGAGCAAAGTGACTCACTTAGGACTGCAGACAGGGAGAGATGTTAGGGAGGTTTGATGTGGGGCATCCTTGAGCATCACTGCCATGTGCAGAAGTACATCAGAAACCTCTGTGTAATAATCCCAGAAACATGTGTCACAGAACAAGTTAGTCATTTTTCTGCTGGTGCTGTGAAGTCATCCTGGAAGGGTGATATTCAAGAATTGTGCTGTTGGGGAACAGACCATGGCAAAGGCAGGATGAGGAAAGGGGACAAACAAAAAAATGCGTGTTGTAGCATTTGCCACTGAAAATTGCTGAGGGGTTTCTCAAATACCCACCAAGTAAGACGAAATGTGAGAAATCAGGGAATTTGATTTAGTACAGCAGTTTCATGGCAAATTTGAAATGACATTTATCTCAAATGAAGAGCCTCTTGCCTTGCATAGCCTATAATTAGGTGCATTTCTATGTTAAACCCAGTTTCTTCTGGGAGCCGATCTATTCCAGACTTGCAACCAAAACTTGTCAACACACTGCAAATCGGGACGTCAACATCAGCTTCTCCTAGATAACCAGTATATTCCCTCTTTGAGCCTGTCTCATGCTTTTTGCTGTTTTTCAGAGTTAAGTGTCCCATCTGGATTAAAGTACCCTGGCCAGGATTGTTAATGCAGAGAAGGTTCCTCAGTCCAGAATTGAAATCAGCTTTTGGTTTCTGAAAGGGCTGTGTTTTCCATGAGGCTGTGTTCCAAAAGCCAGCCATGATCTAATGTCAAGTCTGTTGTTTTCTGGTACTTACAATAGATGAATCAGATAAAGCTGTTGAAAAGTTTGAGACTTATTATTTCCCAAAGCAAAACAAACTAGGAGACTACAGAAGGCCCTGCATTGCTGAACCCATCTATTCACTTCTACAAATGGAGAAGAGCCTCTGAGGTATCCATCGTTCATGGATGTAATTCCCAGTGAGTCATGTATTAGATATTTGTAATTTCACTGGTTTAGCCAAATGCTTTGGACTGTTGCTCATCCTCAGAGCCTTTGTATTCTTTGTATTTACTGTCATATTCAAAAAGTTTCTTCCAGCAAACCCTTCAATGCTGAAATGAAATTGAATTCGACTTATGTCAAACGTTTGTCTTCATTCTGTTTTAAGGAACAAGAATGCAAGATTTCTGTGTTTGACTTGCTATCCAAAGCTCGATGCAATGATTTAATACACTTGAAGAGAGAAGGTTCTTGTCTGAGTTGCTTTATCTGTCGGTCAGTACTTGTAAAAAGCTACAGTGTTCCTCAGTAATGTCTACTCAATTAGAAAAAAAGACCTAAGCTACAGGAGGTGAGCACAGCTTGCAAACGCTCGTTGTCTAGGAGAGTTTGCATCTACTCATATATATATAGTCAAGCACAAGAAGTCTAAAAAGTCTGAACTATTTTTTTTGTCTTGGAAAATACTCAGAAAAAAGCATGCACAGTTTTTCTGAGAGAGCACGGGATGTGGCACCCCATCTTTTGTATCAGACCCACAGCGGTACCCCTGACAACCAAACAGCTGCTGTCCCTGCAAACAGAATGAGTCCTCAGACATGTAAAAGTGCAGGATAAAGTTTTGTAATGCAGCTTTATGCGCTCTCTCTTTCATCATATACTAAGGAGCAGCTCACAACAGATACCCTGGCTGAAATCTGAGCAGCTCCCAGGAGTGCAGACCCAGGACCGGGGGCCCGTGCCCCTCTCCAGACACTGTGTGACCTGGCTCCACGGTGCCCCACTCAAAATTTGTCCCAGGGACACTGCTTGAAAACTGCCACTGCTGGCCTGTGCTGTAGCACGCAAGTTGTATATTGTGGCCAGAGACTCTTAGAACAATTAAAAGCCAAGAGACGTTGCTAATTCAGCTTGCTAAGCTCGGAGGACTTTTCGCACAGTTTTATCTGAGGGAAGTACTTTGTCAAGTTCTCATGCTATTTTATGTTGTCTTGTACTGGCGTCATGGAGTCATTTGGTATTCATTCAATCTCACATGCCTTTCCCGCTGGCACGGCATGGGAATTTGGAGCTATTTACGTGCAAAGTGAAGAATATGTCGAGGAAGAGAGAATCTGACGTTTCATTCAGTAGGTAACCTGAAACAATTGGTTAAATTAGTCAAGCAAGATTGAGAGCTGTGTGTCTCAATCAGAGGCATGCATGAAACATTACGAAAAATGCAAGTGGATTCCTACCAGACCTTTTTTCTAAGTGCAAACCCAATACAAGCCAGCAATCATGTATTTAAGAACCTAAGTAATCATGTATTTAAGAAGCTATGTATGATCTCAACGAGATTGTCAGGTATTGCAATTAGCGTATTTATCTGCACTTATATTCAATAAATATTCTGCTTCAAATAAGAACATGTGGACTGGGAGGGTCATTCTACCCCCTGTTGTATTTCTTCTAATTTCATCCATCGGCCCTAAAATACTGATGGGCAAAATATTTGTAAAAATTATAATTCCCATTTTGTAAGAGGAATTTAGCTTTGAAAAAGCCTAAACAAGACACAGCTTTCTGAGTTGAAAGACTACAAGTTAGCCGTATAGTGATACTACACGATCGGTCATTTGCAAAATGGCCGTGACATTTGCCACAGAGAAGAAAATCCAGAGTGATTCAGCAGTTAGAGGGGAGGCATACAGTCAGGCGTCACGTTATGTGTGGAGAGGAATGCTTGCTGGAAGACAATTCCCTTAACATATGCACACATATCTCTCAGAAACTGCCCGTATTAGGAAATTTTCTTAAGTATGTGTTGTTATTTTTCTGAAGTCTCTGGTGATAAGCTTTATGCCACAAGGAACAGGTAGAGATTGAGAGGCAAAGTGGTATCAGATGGCAAGTGCCAGAACACAGCGAAATAATAGAAATACTTTTTTGAATGAAATAATGGAATACTTTTGCTGTCCACAGCATTCTCTGTAGGCAAAAAACCATCAAAATTCGGATTAAAAAGATTATGAAAATAAAAATAAAAGTGAATAA
The DNA here is from genome assembly GCA_035582835.1 of Phoebastria nigripes. Lineage (NCBI taxonomy): Eukaryota > Metazoa > Chordata > Aves > Procellariiformes > Diomedeidae > Phoebastria > Phoebastria nigripes. The sequence goes on along the minus strand of JAYKAV010003487.1, from coordinate 2,384,960 downwards.
TGAAACGAAATAAAATTATCCAAGCCTTCTAGGACGCATTAATATAAATAAAAGCAATTTCTAGGCTTGTGAAGCTCCATACTATGGTTCATCCTACCAATTCTTGTTATTGCAGCCCACTAACTGCTGGATCCCGGATAGAAGTCACTGAAATCATGTTGTTGTCAGCTTATTCTTGAAAAAGAGACTCATGCTGGATACGGACATGGTGATAAAGCTGCTAATCAAAGTAGTTACACGACAAAGTAAACCTTAAGATCATGGACCTTAAAATCATACCTGGAGGCAGAGTTGGGAGGGGGAGGCCTCACAAAGGGACACACTTTTTCTCAGAAAGAGGAAACTTCTGACCTTAATCTTGCAATGAAAAGCTGAAAAGCTTTCCAGCTGTAGCAAGAATTACGGGTTCAGAAACATGATGATTTTTGACCTCTTGATGCTGGCATTATTTTGATATACACTCAGCCTTTCTTAACCTGGATTTTCTGTGGAAGTAATAACTGCAGCTGTCAGAAAGACGATGTGTGATCATGAATGGCAGAGGAGATGAAACCTCTTAAGAGGCTGTCAGTAGAACAAGAGACTGTGACTCCCTGGTGCTCTTAGGGCGATAGGAGCCATGAGCCCAGGAATCCAGCTGGAAATGTGGCTACAAATTCATGAATGGACTTGGGAATTGGGAAATGCTGCCTTGAAAGTGAGCTCTCCCCTCCAACTTCCAGTTATTTCTCATTTCTATCTAAAAATAAAGCTGCATGAACACCAGTGTCATCAGACTACAATGATGTGGACATCACTGTGATTCCTTTTTCATTATAAATGAGTTGTTTCCTCAGCTAATCAGCCAAAAAGTACGTTGCAATGCAACAGCAACTTATTAAGATTTAAAAAATTAGTATGATGGGCTTTACGTGAATTCATTCATGTGAAATTTTGTTTTCAGTGCTGTTAACGTTCATTAATTTCTGGTTAGCCTCTTGGTTATCAAGTTGTCAATGTCAGGGTAGCTGTGTTGGAAGGGACTTCTGAAGGTCCCCTAGTTCAAGACGCTGCTCCAAGCTTCAGGGCCAGATCAGGTTTCTCAGGGCTGTATCCAGTCGAGTTTTGAGTTATCTCCAACAACCTTCCTGGGCAACCTCTTCCTGTGCTTTTCCACCCTCCTGGTGAAGAAATCTTTCTTTAAATCCTCTCAGAAATTCAGGTTCTGACTGTTGCCTCTTATCCTTTCACTGTACACCTTTGAGAAGACTCTGGTCTTCTCTCTGCCCCCCACCCCTAGGAAGCTGTACACCCTGCCCTTAGCTTTCTCTTCTCCAGGCTGAAGAAACTCGCTCCCTCAGTCTTTCCTCATACATCATGTGCTGCAATCCTCAAACCTTCCTCTCCAGTGAGAAGTATGATGAGTGACTTCAAATATCCTTTGCTAAATGCTGGAAGATTTAAACCAGAGAACCCAACAAATAGCCCCCTGAGCTGCAGGGCAGACCAACGTTCTCCATCCGCTCTTGGGGTGAATGAGTGAGAAGGGTCAAGCAGTTCATGCAGGTACCATTTCTCTGGCAAGCTGGGTCAAAATGTCACATTATTGTAAGAATGGATCTGTCAGTTTAGAGACTTGGCTGTGATACATCCGCTTACGTTCCTCAAAGACTGGCTCTGAATTTAGTTTTAAATGAAACCTTACACTGAGTTCAGGGTATAAGTCTATTACCATTGACTTACTGGCTGATTCCCTTTTTGACTCAGTCAAGGAAAAGTTTGTTTTTCTAGTTTCGGGGGTGGGGGGACGTGTTTAATACATTCTTTGCAAACCTGGAATGTGGTTGAAGTCTTGGTCTAAGTGAAGACAGCAGCAGAATTAAACTCCTCTCTGCTGGGTAAACTCCTGTCTCCTCTAGCAGGTTGGAGGTAATCATATTTGCTTCCCTCGGTATGGCCTAAAAGGATCTTCACAATATTCAGAAAGCTGCTGTGTGACTGAAGCATTTCCATTTCTGTATGCCCAGTTTTGGATACTTAACAAATTTGATTTTCTAGAAGTATGAGCTGAACACTCAATACAAATTGGGTTGATTGAACCGTCCAACAATCAAATATCCGTGCAGCCCAAGTACGTCTGAAAGTTTAGACAAAGATGTACCACTTCATAATTTACTAAATTAACTGCATCTGAAAGCAGTTAATCAGCTTTTTCACTGCCAGCAGGCAAAAGGAAGTTGACAGCTGTTGACAACTGTATCTTTGTGTTTCTCTCTTTAGCTGTATATACAATGCAAAAAGCGTGAATCAGGCAGAATAGGTCAATGAGATTTTCAGGCAATCACGGGCAGGAACGAAATAAGGGCTAAACTGTTGAGCAGCCTCATTTTTCTCTCCCTGGCACCTGGCATGCTTATTTGTCCCAGTGCAACCCATGTATAAAAACCATAATCACATGGGAGCAGAGAATCCTCCCTCAGTATCGTTCTGAAATCCCTGTGCTCAGGTGATGAATAACCTACATGAATTCCAAGGTGATGAAGAACCAGAATCAGTAGGATGGTTTTATTGGGAAGAAGTTGTAAAGCCAAAAATCTTCGTCTGCTGAGACTGCAAAGCTCAAAGTAATTTCCAACTTTTTTGTTTCTTTTTTCTGTTGTGAAGTATTACAAGGGATAGGCTAATGTTGCTAGCAGAGCAGCTGAGGTTTGTGAATCTGAAAATACGGTAGGGTATTCTTGCAGCCAAGTCTTTTATAACCAGACAGAGGTTGTTAGTAAGTCAGTCAACATTTCTTGCTTTTATGGGCTCTTTTTCCCTTTAATGCGATATCCTCATACGCATATCATCTAGCTGAACTACAGAGGAGCTGCACAAAGCTGGGCTTTTCCAGCAGATGACTTGGAAGATTCCCAAGAATTCAATATTTGCGGTGAAATGCAATTGGTCTCAAGGACGAACATGAGCCCAGTATATTAGAGAAGGATAGCAAAATGGAGGAGGAGAGTCCTTGAGAGGTTATCAAATCAGTCCCCCAGCCCTAGGCCAGCACCAAATATATCTGCACAACTCCTGACAGGTGACGAAAGGATCAATAAGGATCCCTAATTCTAGCCTTATTCAGCCCCAGCCTGTTGCAGCGTAGGGGAGGGCTGGACAGGGCGCCCAGATGGAGCTGAGCCGGATCCCTGGGGCTGGGCAGGGAGACTGGGGGTCCCTGGGAGGCTGCTCAGGGCAGTTGAGGGGTATCAGTGCCCTCAAGGCCTGAACCTAGGGAGAACTGCTCTTTAAAACACACAACTCTCTCTGTGTGACAGTCAGGATCATTTTCCATCTGGGCCAGAAACCAGCAATAACTACTTTGATTAAGGACCAGAGCAGTCAGTCTGCTTCTGCACAAGCCTGGATGCCACGGTCAGTCAGTTCCATTGCTTTTCTCCCTGTGTTTTTCTGTCTGCCAAGTAACTGATGTGGGCCAAGGACCAAGGCAATTGCTCCTTTCTTGCTCTTTCAATAAATAGCTGAACTTGGAAACTTTTGTCGTCGGTGGGCTGAACAGGCTGACACAGCCGTGCACGCAGGCTATTGTGGATGTTGTGTTCAGAGGCTTATACACGTATAGGTTAATGTGCAAAGGGCAGCTCTGGATGAAAAGGTTTTGCCAGTCTGGTCAACTAGATCTTATAATCACCACCAAGCCGCCAGAGATCTGAGAGATTTCTATTACCATGTCCCCTTAACTTGTAATTTTTCAGATGAAGGCTGTGTGTTGCTCATCCTTTATCAGCAGAGCTTTAGCTGTCCTTAAAATTTCCGAAGTGGAATATAGAAAGGAAAATTCTTGTCAAACAGATGTTTACCACCACTGATTGATGCTGTTGCAAGAGATAATGTCACCTGAAGGGGATCAATTARCAGCATTTCTCTTTCTTTCATCATAAATCTGTAAAGCAGGAAATAGTATGRAACTTGAAAGAAAGATAAATGAGTCTCACTGAGAGGAGTGAGGTATGATTAAACAATAGGGTACGCAGGGTGGGTAACGTATCAGGTCAGCACTGAACTGGGGACGACTCATCTAATTGTCGCCAGCTTCCCAGCCCAAAGGAGTGGTAATTCAGAAGTTAAACACAGGTCCTGAGGTACGCCATCGCAATGCTAAAAATTACAGTTCAGAGGATTAACCACACTGATCCCTAAAAGTGAACTCAGAAGAACCCCTGAACTGATGAGCTCTTAATTAGCCTGAGGGATGACAGCTCATGATCGGTCGCGTTCGCCCCTGGTATAAGCCGGCAGCATCTCATTGACTTCCACCGAGACGTGACTCTTCTGAGATCAGTATGCCCATGAAAAGCCAAAAGCACAGCGAACATTTTTCTATTTTTAATTTCTGTAAATGGTAAAACTCCTTTTGATTTCAAAAGCAGCAGCACAGAGCTATTTGCTTAATTATACTAAGTCCTCCCTACCAAACGTAATGGAAATTAATGTGAAGCTCTGTTTACTGTTTTACCCTGCTGTGCCTGAAGCTGGAAGGAGATATTACTTTCCATCCAGTGAAATGAGAGTGGTACTCGCTCTTCTCATAATCTCTTTGAAGCATCTGCGCTCGAGGCGGAAGCTAAGGTCTGAAATTGAGGCATTTTAACAAACAGTGTCAATGACCTTGTGCCTAGCGCTGCGCCTAGACAAATAATTGCACCACCGTGCTGTATGCTGGTGCTTACCTAACGCACTCTTATGCAAGAGAAAGTAGCTGGGAGTCGCTTTGCATGTTTGACAAGGGTGAGTGGCACAGCAGCCTCGACTGGATTGCCCACAGCCAGGGCAGCTTGCTTTCACCTGAAGAGAAGGAGACCTGATTTTCCTTGGCCTTGCTGCCTGGACGCATTCATGCCTGCCCACCATGGTCACCTTCCTTCCACTCCATCCCGCGTGCACGGCTGTGGGGTTGGAAATCCCATCGGCTTTACCAAGCAAGTGAGCCACCTGCGGCTGCTCTGTGACTCCCACCGCAGAGGCGTGTCCTACCCGAGGACTGCAACGTGCCTGTGAGATTTTACCAGACCACAGCTGTACCATCTTACCCTTGCTTTATCAGCTGTGGTTTTCAGGCAGCTCCAATACCTTGTGGCCTGGATCCCTCTCTGTTCCTACGCTCCCAGTTGAAGCCATTGCCCCATAACCTGCTGTTTCATCTGCAGCTCTCGTTTGCTAGCCTCTGCCCTTTCCACCCAGGTATGGAGCCTTGTCAGAGTCTCCAGGGCTGACACCTGCAGCTCAGTCAGCTTGCAGCTCCTCTTGGAGGGGAGTAGGAYGCTAGGGCTGGTGAGAGATGGCAGCAAGCCCCATGGGCAGTGTGCTGGGCTGTGCAGTAGGGCACTTCACAGCCCCATTCTCCACCGAGTAACCTGTTTCAGAGGGTAGGTTACCCAGAGTTGAGGTCTTAGTAGTTAAAGATCTTGTCTAAGATCTATAAACTCCATGTGATCTAGGACCCATCCTGTTACAGATCTGGCTCTGAGGGCTGCTTATGTGTTGTTTTCTCTACTGTTTGAGATAAAAAACACACAGGTGATGTGACTTAATTATTTCCATTTATCCACAGGTGAACGAGGCAGGGTGTCCTTGTCCTTTGACTTTCTCCATGGTCTAAAGTCTCTGTCTTTCTGTGGAGAGCAGAGGATGATGCCCTGGAGAAGGGAGAGGTTGATATTTCAGTCCCTTGAAGCAGATGAGGGAATTGAGCCCCAAGCTTTCATATTGTGTGTCAGTATTGGGAGTGGCAAGCTCTGCAAAAGAGGAGCTGCTCCTGTCTCTTGTCTGGGAAACATCCACAGGACTCCACTGGACCATGACATAACTCGGGTTTGCTGGGACTTCAGAGGGGGCATCTTGTCCATCCTCCAGACTCCACCTCAMCAAAATGGCAGGGCAGAGATTCACCCCTCTGCTGTCCCTTCTCATTATTGCACAGAAAGGGGTAGGAAGGGGACATCACCRTTGAGTATTTGTGGGGGCAAGATGGAGCAGGGGTCCTTCAACAGGATGCAGAAAGAGGGAGAAGTTGGATGGCAAAAAGAACAAATTGAAGGCAGGTCTCCCTATCATCTTTTTTAAATCTCTTCAGTAGTTGGCTAGTTATGATCAATACCAAAACGTGTTGCTTGCTTTTGTTGGCGTGCTCATGCTCACATGAGTAACGGCACGAACAGATTCAGTAGAAAGAAAAGTGGATTTCTGTACAGTTCCTCTAGATGGCAAACTTTATCTGTTCTATTTATCTTATCTATTCAAAAACAAGTATGTTCAGGCTCAGCCAACTGGAAAAAACATCCTACACTACTGGGACCATTCAGTAGTCAGTTCTGGAATATCAGTTCCTAGAGTCCTAAGCAAGCTGCTGTAGGGAAACAAAATTGTGCATGATGCATCAAGTCCTTGAGAAATGTGTTTACTGGTGGAATATGATTTGGAAAGTACAATAATGAAATTTTGTTTGAAAGATGACATATTTTGCAAACCTCTTTACTGCACCTAACGATGAAGATGTTGTCCACTTTACTGCCAGAGGCATTTTGCTGTGCTGAATGTGACGGAAGTCTCTCTCTCTTTCTGCCCCAACTTTTCTAGGTATTAACRCTGATCATTACTTTCACTGTTGCTGAGCCAGTGAGGAACGAGTGAAAGGAATCTGAAATAGAATGGGGAAATCAATAAAATTGCCGTGAGAGCCAATCCTCATCTAACTTCTGTGTAATTAGTGATGACTCCAGTGGACTTCCTGGCATAAAATTGCTGTAAGATGTCTGCTCTTGGTGCATCCAATATTTAAATCTTAGAGAAGAATGATAATAAAGATCAGCTATTTTGCATCCTAGGTTGTCTTTTGAACGGCTATAAAGTAAGTGTGATGGTAGTGTTGTGACACAGAATTGTATTACAGACTTCATGGTATTAAATGATTTACTGGGAAGCAAGACAGCAAAGAATCAAGCCCATATCTCTCTCTGGAAATCAGAACACAGTCCCAGCCCTTATGCTTCATACAACAGAAATGGAGCTTCCAAAAAACACTCTTGGTATTTATGAAAACCCCATTCTAACAATATATCACTGGTGTAATGGGGCTTTATATGACAGTAGTTGTCATTCTGCATTTTCTGTGGACAAAGGAAACAATGTCTGCAAAGGCTGACGCTTGTGTCCAGCACTCTGCTGTTTGCATTGTTTCTGCGTGCTCCTTGCTGAGACCCCGTCTGCATTCCTTCACCTGCATGAAACAGTTGGTGAACCCCTCCAGGGAGAGATCACATCATTCATTTCCCAGGTGATAATGTATATGCATTTTGCTCAGTTGTGATAAATGGTATATTTCATCAATTTTCTTGGGAGATTTTGCTTTGGCCCTAATGATCTATTTGAATTTTAATGTTCAGTTTAAGCTTGTCCTGTCTTAGTTTCAACACATTACTTATTATTATATCCCTCAACCTCCATTTTCTTTCCTTCCACTCTTTAAGTCGTGCAACCTGTCATGCCTCTGACTAGACTGTAAGGGTCTCAGACTATGGACTTTTATTTGTTCTATATAACTTCTGAGCAATCTTTAAGTGCTGTACAAATACATAATGATCCTAGTCATACTGCTTGCTCTGCCTTAAGTGATTTTTCTCCTTTTTTTGCCTTCAAATAGTCTTGTCCCAGAAATTGTCTCTGGGCAATAAGCTCTCTTAATTTTCTTCAAATCGGTCTTCCCAGCCCAGAGATCACTGCTGGTACCACTTGAGCTCCCCCTGACTCAGGATCTGCTTTCTAGCAGAGGGATGCCCAGACCTCTGTGCAGTTTTGCTGATCGCACCTCAGCCGAGTCACCTCGAGAGAGTTTCTCATCTCGCCTCTCTGATGAGATGCCTCTTTGGTCGGCTTCCTTCTGCTGCCACGTTGCATCACATGCTCACGTCCCTGACAGCGCCTCTTCTTCTTGCCTTGAGCTCCCCGCCTTTCACTTCCCTGGTGACTGTGCCTGCCCTAGATAATGAAGTGGTTTGTGCCTGGTTCTTGCATAACTATTCCAGTCAGGGCACCAAGAGACCTGTTTTCTTGATTTCCTCTGCTTAGGGTCACCATGCACCTCTGAGCACTTTGTGATCAGACATCAACTGTCCCCCAAAATAGCAGGGGAAGTGGATTAATCTAATTCCTCTGGCTTTTACTGAATCAGAGGGTCGACTGATAATGAACAGGAGAACGTGCCATGTCCTTACATGCCAACACATCAAATGCATGACAATATAATTTCAGCCATCACTATCAATAAACATGACTGAATTCTTGTGTTGTCCAGAACAATTTTTTTTTTTTTTTTAATAACTTAATCTGGCTTGATCTGAGCCAACAGACTTTCTTTTCTCTTGATTTTTCCCCCAGGTTTACTGATGAAGGAGAAAAAAAAGGGCTAACTGGCTCTGCTTATAAGCAAGGACACAGCAAGCACGACCCAGTGCACGTGGTGTCCTGAGGAGCCTTCTCCTCCCTGCCTGAGGCAATGGCACAGCACAGCCTTCTAGAAGGTCCATAGATAATCAGCCTTCCCTTTCCCTATTGCATCTGATTTCATATCCTTTGCATATATTTAGTATATCCCTTTAAACTGACACAGGGTGGTGGGAATCCCTGCCCTCTAGCTCCCAGCTCCTCAGCATGACTGACAAATGACATGCTATCCCCCTCCCCTAGGTGTTAGATGGAGACACGCTGTGGGACCGAATCTTCCACAGGTCCCTGCGACGTGGCCTTATGCAAGATGGCCTTGGTCTTACCTCATGGCAGAGAGGAATAATCAACATCTGAACTGCCTGTTTTCACCCAGCAGGTGTTTCTTTCACCCTAATTAAAAGATGCCCCTGACTGATAGATAGATGCACGTAGACCTTCTCTTTCAAGGTCAGAGTGTCCCAAAGCATCCAGATAAACGCCGGAAAATCTTTTGGAAATACATGCGTGTAACTGCTGAGAAAAATAATGATGTTACTAACTCTTATGCTGAATAAGCAGTGAAGGAAACAGTGGCCTCTGACAATGTGCCAGCTATGGAATTTGAGAAGACAATATATTTCCTCACAGATTTGTATGTGAAATATGCTGTGGTTGCAATGTATTGCAGCTGAGCATTACTCAAGTTTAGGCTCTCCTTTTCTCTCCTTTTTTTTTAATACTGGTACTTTGAATACATGTGTAATCATCCATGCCCCGCTTTTTAGGCACTTCTATTTCCTCTCTTCTTTACACTATTCGGAAGTGAATCTGTGAGCGGTGCTTGAGTATCTGTATTTCTTGTATTTTTACAGCACCTTCAAGTAGGAATCAATGGAAAGACCCCGAGGAAATTATTTTTGGCCTGTTTTTCTAGTCATAAAGGAGTAGGTCATGCAAACTAAACACACCCCTACATCCTTTGCTCCGGGCTATTCCCCTGGGCTGGAATAGACCCAGAGGGCAGGATCTCTCACAAGGAGCTCAGTGTATGGAGGCTATGTTATCCTTTCATGGGGTGCATAAGCACTTGCATAGGTAAGTTTTTCTGCCTGATTGATAGGAAAAAGAGGGAGAAATGAAATGGGAGGGCAAGTTACAATCCTCTTCTTCCTCTTACAGTGGGCAATGAGTCTGTGACAATTTGGGCTCTTGTTTTTCTCTCCCCTGCATTGCTCTAACTGAGGAGTAGTTTAAGCACAGCATGAGTAAAATCTCAGCTCATGTTCTGTTGTCTCCTTCATTAAATGTGCAGTAGTGTGGAGGTTTGCAGTTCTTCATGAGTTGAGTTCATCACCGACTTTTTTGATGAGATATATTTTAAGAACATTATATAAATGCATGTGTATAGATATATTACGAGACTTCTCACAAATCAGAAATGTCTCATAATGCTGATGAAATGGAGCTTTGGAATAAAGAATTTCTTTACCTACCTCAATAACAAATGCGATGGATATCTTACCCTATCCTACACTGCAGTATATATTGATGGCTGCGTATCATACTTCTAAATGTGCAATGAAGACAAGCTAACAAATTCTGTGCCTCTGGAAAAGCCATGCTTTGCAAGTCCAGCCTATACATAATCTTAAACTGTGTTCATGCCGATAGCAAATACTAACTGTATTTTGTTACGAAGAGGGAGAGAATGGCTGCCAGCTGGATGGCATTTGCAAATGATCCATCCCTAATCTGCTCTTCCAGAGCATGATCCACATCTTGTTGCTATCATTCCCCTTTTCTTTGAATGATTAACTCTCAGTTCATGAGACTTTTCCAAGCAGGACCTATCCTTCAGGGTGCCTAGTAAGTACCAAGTGCTTTTGGCTGCTTGCGTTCAGCTTCCTGTTTCCCAGAGCAGAACCATCCCAGATCTCCTTAAAAACAGCATCGTAAACTTCAACTCAAAGTCCCAGGGACCCAGTATAATACTTTATTGGAAAACCATCAGTCATTGCACTATCACAGTCATATATTTTCCTGTACACAGGGATAAGCCATCACCATGGACAGGAGCTGGCATCTAAAGGCCAGTCCAATATTCTGCGCAAAGCAAAGGCTGCCAGGTATCACCGGAGCAGCGAGAAATCCCCACCTAATGGCTAGCCAGTGGTCATAACCCAGCCTGGGCTTCCTTTGTAAGAAGCTTTTCTAATGTAAACAGTGCTCTTTAGGTTTCAAGGAAGCCCTGGGGAAAATGACTGGCTGTACAAAGAACTTCTGTTGTTGCTTGACCAGTTGGCTCACTCAGCACCTTACATCTCCCCACTGCCCTTTGATCAGAGTCATGTTATTATGAGTATATAATTGTGTATTTAGCTACTAGCTCCTCTGTTAGGGCTACAATTTAAAATAATGAAGGAATCTAATTTATATCAGTGATACTCCCCCTATGAGCTCAACACAATGCTATAATAAGCTAATTTATAAATGACACATATTTCCCCCAAACCCAGACAAAATGAAAAATTATAAAAATGAGAAGGACTGACTGAGCTCATGAGAACTTGTTCCAAAAATAGGGCTGAGCTGGTTAAAAATGCTTTTGCTGAGGCATATGAGCAATTTGAAAGTTTCTTTATAGTTTTCACAGGAAAATTAGACCAATTCACGAATAACTGMGTCACAGGGCATTTTGGCCGTTTTTCAGCAAGAGTTAGAAGTAACACTTGCTTCGTGCACAGTGTTCACAAACTGGATTTTAATCATTTGCAATTTGATTTTTGAGAACTAGTCAAGCTGAGGGTTAAGAGAAGGCTCTTAGACACGGGCAAATTTCCAAAGCAATCTGAGACTCCATTCACTAATTGAAGTCGGTGTCAGGAAGCATGTTTTAACATGACCTTCAGGAAGTTCTTTAATTTGTTGTTAATATATCAACCTTCTCTTTTCCCTCCAGTATAAACAGCAGCTTTATACAGATTTTTTTTTCTCTCCATGCCTCAGCAAAGGCAGGAAAAAGAGCTGCTGACACTGAACCAGGAGAAAAGGAAGGTGGCCATTCCTGGAGAAGACGCCTCTCTTTCCTTAATAACCTGACACAGCAGGGTGGCTGCCCACAGATTAGGAAACTGTTTGAAAGCCTCAGCATTACCCAAGCGAGGTTGTTGCCTTTGGGTTACCCAAAYGGCCGCAGCAGGTCAGCCCCAGCACTTCCACCCCCGCTGACCAGGAGGCTGAGTCAGACCCTCTCCAGCTCTGATCATGCCATTGCGTCTCATGTGTTTGTGAGGTCAAGCCTCAGCTGCCATCGCTCATGGTAGGGCGATAAAAAATGTGGTCCAGTTTCTCTCAGGTTGCCTTTGCCTGAACTGTTCAGCTGAGCATCGCTGCCCTAATCCTGAGCATCTTTTCCCCCTCTGGTCCTTGATTCCTCGGGGGGATCCCTCTCACTGTCTCTTCCTCAGTGTCCAAGCTGAAATCACAAGAGGGTTTTGTTCCACTGGAAATGTTAACCTGCTTGCTGAGTGGCAAGAGGGAGAAGTTGCACAGAAACTGAGATAAGACAGTGCCCAATAAAACCAGAATGCCCGCAGACCGGGCATAGCCGTAACTGGGGTCAAATGCAAAGCCCATTCCTCACCCAAGCTGCCCCACAAAAATGTCCAAAATCTTGCACAGAGATTTTGTACCAAGATGACGACTATTCAACTGACTGTATAAGCACAAACTTGAATGTGCACACTGTTATTCGACTATCCTAAAAAATGCACTATAGCATCTACTTATTCCTGTATGGGAACAGCAGTAGCAAGATTAAAAAAAAAAAAGTATTTTTTACCACATTAAAAGTGGTGCAACCCAAATAAATTACAAACTATATATCTTTCCACTGCATTGGCAGAGCAGGTGAGCTCCATGCTCTCCAAGATTCACACACCTTCATGTTAATGTTTTTAATGCCACCTCTTTCAGGCTGAGAAGAGAAATGATTGTCATTTTTGACCTTGGGAGGAGCYCAAAAACTGTGGGTGGTGGCAGGGCATCAGGCGAGGAAAGGAAGGGAATATTTGCTCTTCTGCATGCTCAGCAATGCGCTTCCTTGGAAGGGGCAGAGCCTGGCACCGCTAGAAAGAAATTTGCATTCCTTTGACTTTGCAAATGCACAAAACTTCATGAATACAGAGCACTGTATCATTTGTTGTAGGGGAACAAGCTAACAGGAGCAAAGGTGAGGCTCCTCGGGCATTTACCACAAATTCGGATGTACAGGTTAATTTTCTGCTGCCTTTTCCTGGAAAATAACAACTCACAACAGACTGAAGGATTTCTAGGTAGCAGCAGCTACCGAAATGAATTGGAACCTGTGCTCAGCCATATCTGGTATACTAGTGCCAGTTCAGCAGTAGTTCAAGAAGAGAGCTTTCTGGAAAATGAAGTTTAGTCCCACAAGAAATTCTGATATTTCAAAAGCGTGGGAGTTTTAGCACAGATTTAGATGAAAACTTGTTATTTTTTTTTACTTAGAGGCAAAATATTCTCATTTGGAAACAGAAAAATCACTTTGAAATACATTTTTGATGATGTTAAAATACTCAAATTCTTAGCATAATATACAGCAAAAGCTAAAATCCCCTAAGAAATTGGAACCAAGTCAATCGAAAAAGCCCCCAACCTCCTCACCCCAGCCAGTTCCACAGTACTGAATTGTTTCAATTGTTCTCCCATCCCTTCCCTCCAAAAATATGGCCTGTTCCCCCAAGCATTTTATTTTTATGGAATATATTCTCTTGGAGGCAATGTGTTTTGATCACCAAAAAAAACCCCCAACATTTTACCGAAAAAGTAGCGCTGAGCCCTCTGAGGCCATGTCTACATTAGCAATCGGTGCAGAGCAATAGGAGTGGCTCTACAGAGCATCCCCACTATCTCTGCCTCAGGGATTTTTTTACTCCATGGACTGAATGCCTATTTGTTGCTGGAGTTTGATGCAATTCACGCTCTCTTAGGCCAAACCAAAGCACAGGAACTGGGAGCGTCACTTCAGCACGCCCTCCTGATCTGGACTAAAATGCTAATGAAGATGCATCACGAATATGAAACTGACTCACACTAGCAGAAAGTCCCATCTGCTCACATCATTAGCTGTTGAATGACATTATATGCTGAGGTACCACTGACTGATGAAATAAGGTATCCAAAGCATCCTATAAAAGCAGGGTTTTTTCGGTTAGTGGATCTTTGCTCAAAGACAGGGTATCAGCTGGCTTCCCTATTATTTTTATGTCTGGTTTTCTGTCACTCTGTAAAAATCGTTAATGGGACAAATATTACGTTGGTATAAATCACTGAACAGAATATCTGGACTTAAAAGCAGAAACACACAACACACAGTGGTAGTTCACACTTCTTTCTAAAGCCTTTGTTACGCAACACTGGGCTTAGACTGCAGTAATCACTGGTATTTACATCCAGCAGCAAACACAGAAAAAGACCCCTTTTTCTCAAGGCATACTATAWATGCTAAATAAGAATAGGATCAGTTTCCTGTTAATTACTATCATCTCATTCATTTGCTCAATTATCAGGGGACCATCATTCCACTTCTGTTTTTCAGACTCACTCAATTACAAACTGTACCTGGTCCTTAAGGGCATATCAAAAAAGGTTAGACTGCAAAACACAAATTATTTACATAATAAAATAATTTAAAAATAATAATAAAAACCCAAATAATAAAAGCCCTCAAATAACAGAACATCAGCATTGTCACTGTCAGAACAAGGTGCTGAAAGTTATCAAAGGAAGAGTAATGGAACACTTCCGCCAGCTCACAGATTAACCTGTGTTATCAGCTATTTGGGTTAGAATTCATGACTTAACAATTTTCTGGCTTGAATATCATAAAATCTTTTTATTTAGAGTAATTATACTGGTAAGATTACACTTTAAACGTGAAAACAACCCCCCTCTGCTTTTACAAGTAGGCAAGTGTTGTTCTGAGTTTCCTCACCCTAACAGTCTGTTTCAGTTATACTTATGAAAAGCCTAAAACATCTGTCTTCATCATGTCATGGCAATGCCTCATGCTGCAATCGTCTTTGCTTGGACTTCTTATTGTCTTTGGGTTGAGTGTTTACGCTTAATGCTTAAATCAGCCAATGCACTGTGTATGACGAGTAGTCAAGTTTTATGTGCCTGTCTCAAAATTCAAGTCTGGTTTTTAATTCCTGGTAGCTCTTACAAAACTAGTATAACAAACTGAGCAAAAGCCTATTCTTTTCATTTGCATGTCAGCAGCAGCATTGCTAATGAAGATTAAAGCAGTTCTACAAAGTCACAAAAAATCACACTCTTCCAAAGGAGTAACTAAAGGCATCACTTGGACCATACCATAGACCTACCCAAAATAACGTGAAATTTTCCTAAGTTTCAAATTCTGAAGAAAGTTTGCAATACTAAGTACTTTTAAGATGATGAGCACATTGTGAGAAAGCACCTTAAGACAATCTATTTCAAACTCTTCAGTGTTATATTTGTGCTTTCTTTTTGAGGCACTCTCTTCAAAGGCAGAAAGGTATCCTTGTGCAGATAATAAGCAAGTTTGAATTGTTTTCCAGGAACTGTTAACATCTTCTGCTGTAATGGCATTCTGTTAGCTCCGAAAATTTAGTGTTCACACAGATTTTTATAAAACAGTTGTAAGACCCACTAGATAATGCCTTCATTCTCCATGTTGGGGTGTGTGACTTCATCAAGAACAGTAAGACTTTAAATCATGGATCAGTGTAGATTTATAAGGTCAGGGTAATTAACAGCAGAAATACTGAGGGCTATGTGTTGGCATTGTATCACAGACCTCCTTTCATAAGCCACGAAGGGATGACATTTTTTTGGTAATTTGAAGCATAATATTAGAACTGTATATATGCATAAAGTAGCTTAAAAAATAGAACTGTAGCTTTTCTTATTTTCTTCAGTCAAAAGACACTACCATAAACCAGTATGATAATTGTAAGAAACTGAATTGGAATTATTTTGTTAGTGAAGTTAAATTGAATAGCTATGTGAATCAGTGTTGCGCCTTTTGAAAGTTAATGTCAGATCAAGCATTAAAAAATTCTCTTTTAAACACACATGTTTACTTAATGGTCTCGGACACCACCTAGAACAACCTCTTCCATAGTACAACATATTGAACTTTTACAACTAAGTTACCTGAATGAAGAAAAAAAGAAGTGGTGCCTAGACTGTATTTTTTATTTACATCTTTGATCAAATCTCCTGATCCCCAGCAAGCAAAGCACAGATGCCAAAGAAATCAGTAGCAGAGTGGATAATAAGCTAGATGTCATCCCCTGGTGCAGAGAGTATTTGGAAATATAAAAGAATTCTTAAAATGGCAGGTCTATGGCTAGCTGCAAAGACATCAATAGATACAGTACTTCAAAGTGTTGAGTTATTAAGCGTATCGCACTTAGATGTGAGAAAGCTGGAGTCTTGTGCGTAAGATGAAGCAGCATCTATATGTAATGAACATAAGTGAAGACTGATTAAATTCAGCAAAYGTATCTCCAGAAATCATATTCTTGAAATACTGATCCTATGCAGTGTTAAAAACAGTTTCTTGCTATCCTTCTCTAAGCTAATTTGTACCCAGCATGTCACTTCCTTTCACCTAAGTACAACAAATATCTAACCGAACACTTACCTGACTTTTGAAGCTGCACCAACAGTTCGTGCAGTTCTTAGTGAGACGATTAAATAGAGGATGCCCCGTCTTCTTTCTGTCTGAGTGGGGGACGTTTTCTTTGCCKGTCTGCATGGACACATCTGGCCCCTTAGTCCAGAATGGAGTTGCACGGGGRCATTTCTAGCTCCTTCCTTAAGCATAAAACTTAATGCATTTGGAGCTTCAAATTCRCTTCAACTGTTGGACACGGCACAAATAATCTAGTAGGGTTAAAGCTTTAATCAKATATTGCCTAAATTTGGGTTGCCTCTGCAGGACCTTTCCCCTGTTCAGGCTCCTTTGGTGCCCAACTCCTTCTGCATTAGGTCATCTTAAAATTTGCAGATAWAGTTAATAGGTGCTGCCTGCTTGTAGTGGGTGTGCAAGAGTCATGCTTGTGAAAATGAGTATCAAGACAAAAGAAATGACGGGATTTAAAACTAAGTCAGGAAGGAGTCACGCTTCTGAGGCTTATACCAGTGGAAAAGAAGTGAAATGCCACTCCGTGTCATTAAGGTGTCACACTCACTTGCCAGTGACATAGCCATTTCTTTGTTGACGTTTTGTGTGATGATAACTTGATGGTGATGACAAGTCACCATTTTGCTGCATGAAACCATGTGGCTGTCACTTGGAATTCGTCTACCCTAAGGTATTTACTAAATACAGTGAAGCTTACACAGGTCCTCTGGTCAGCACATTGAAAAGAAGTCAAGAAGCTTACTCATCCAGAAATGCAGCGTAATTAAACCCTCCAACTAACTCTGAGCAACCTCCTACACCCTAAATGATCAGTTTTATGACTTTTTTAAAATGAACGTTTGTGGTTGTTTTTTTTTTCCCCCTTGGAATAATCCCTTTTTTTCACTTCACGTATATACAATCATACTAGGGACCTCCTGTGTATTTAATACCCTCAATGTGCCCTCTAGTTTTAACCTATCATTTCCAGCAAAGATTAGAATTATCTAATCTATTTATGCTTAATTACTGTTTTCTAAAAGAACTTGGCTACATGCACTGACTAATAGGCAAGACTATCCTCTTCCTCTCGTTATTATACCTTTCTGGTTTTTTTGTTCCCGAGAAAAATAATTTTCAGCACTAAGGGTGAGGAAGTGCCAGCTTATGCTAATTGTAGTTGAAAAATAGATGAAAATCCGGGAAATCACATAAAATGACAAGCAGTGAGAGGAGGACATGTACAAGAGTGGTTTTAAGCCAGCTTCACTTTCCCCTAACCTAGCATTGCTCAAAGAGGCTTCTGGCCCCTGATGAACACTTAGATGCCTGAAGTGGTGGGAGCAGCTGCAAATGGGCTCTGAGGAGGACACCTAACTGAGGGTTTCCACGACCAAGGGAACTATCCATGCCCTCTTTTGTCCAGCTATTCTCCCTTCTTGAATTAAATTAATTGGGCTTCCCGACTCCTTTGTTTTAGGCTGATCCGCAGAGGTTAACTGTGGGAAATGGTCCAAGCACAACCAGTGGTGGAGACCTTGTTCTCTACCAACACATTATGAATGGAAGCAACTAATGCAGTCCTTCCTTTTCTGTTTAATGTAGGAGCATTAAAAAGGAACTTATGTATTGCCTTTATTTGTCATTAGAAAGAGTTCCAGGACTGACATTTGGATATTTACCTCTCCCTACCTTTTTCAGCAAGAACAATCTTGACCTGCAGACTATGATTTTTCTGACTTTAACATGAGACTTTTGCAGTTTACATCTGATTTTCTTTTATCCATGCGGGACTAATATGATTCACCACTGGCAAAGCAAACAGCTACAGATCTGAGTGATGTCAGCCCACCAAGCATCTCAGTGCACCTTCATCTGTAATGGCCAGATGAACCCCGGGAAATCCTGAATCTGGATTCAAAGCTGCAAGTAATGAAGCCGGTCAGTAGGGCTCTGAGGGGACTGTATAGCAGAAGCAGACCCGCAGTGCATCAGCCCTCTTGGTTCAGCAGCCCATCAACCAGAAACTCACACCACAACGTAACCAAATACGGCGAGAAAACAAGTTGGAAAGAGAACTTAATACTTACAAAACAATCTTCCAGATTGTGCCCCCCCTCAACAGGCAGGATTAGGCAGTGGAACAGCCCACAGAGTTAGCTGGAAATCTGTGTGTGCTGGCAGCAATTTATTACTGGATTCATTATTCTGCACGGTTTTGCCCTTGCAATTACTGCAACTGCCTCCTTTTTGCCTTATGCAGTCTTTTTGTTTGCCTGTTTTTAAGTCTGAGGTTTGAATCTGTTCACTTCTCCTTTGTTTAAACACATCCCTCATGCCTTCAGGTGTGTTTGTTGATCCCTTGAGCTGAAGTTAGAAAAAAAAAATAGTGCTGGATTAACAGCGCATTGCATCACCCTCAAAGAGAGTGGGAAAGCACATCACTTCCTCACAGCCGTTTGTCCCTGGATCCCTTCAGGTTTCTGCAGCAGCTCGGCAAGCTGATTTCACTCCCATGGTCCTTTCAGCCTGATGGGTTTTCTGCTCGTCAATCTAAAGGAACTGGCAGTTTAGGAGGAAAAACTTTGATAGTAGTGTTGAATGGGCAAGTATTTAAAGCTGCATTCCTTGAAATGACTCCAGATGAAGTAGCCAGTGTGCCAAGTTATCTTACTGCTGTTTGCTCTGCAGAAATCTGCACTGTGTCTGACAGCGGATACGTGTCCCACAGAAATTACCCTGCCAGTGGATGCTTGAATTAGATTTTGCCTAAAAATACGTGATGGTTTTTGATTTGTGATCTTGAGAAATCAAAATGTTGAGTCGCTGTTTGATTTAAACTAAAAAAAACCCCAAACATYACAACAGTTTTGTATCATCTTCAGGAAATCTTGTTCTAGGATAAATTTCAAGTGTTCCACACAGGTTCCCTACTTTTGCTTCTAGGTGGTGACATGTTCAGCAGTGGTATTGCTGTGTATTGCCTTGTGGCTCCTCTTGCTTTTTAGGGTCCAAGTAGTAGGTCTCAGGAGGATGAAATATGTCCCAGGGTCATCCTAGAGTCCGCAGGGCACAACTTAGTGGAAACCGTTCATTCCCCTGTCTGAGAAAAGGAATGGAAAAGTGCAGCTGGAAGAATAAATGCAACCTATTTGTTCTTGTGCAGTGTCTGAAAAGCAGAATTCGTCTTAGAAAATGTAGAGGTTCACCTCAGAGCTGGTCACAGTAGGTCCTCTTTACAGACAACGGAGAGCAAGTCAGTGCGCAAAGGGGTCTAGGGCATGGTTCGTCTCCTCCTAAAAGAGATGTCTGGAACAGCTCAGATGACTCATGTCCTCAGCATGCCTAGTTCTCTCCACTGACTATGGAGACAGCCTGGGCTGACCACCCCACGTACAGGGATCTACACCGCAGGTGTCCAAAACTCAGTGCGAGGAAGCAGCCTYTCACTCTAAACACATGGGTGCAACAAGACAATGCTTCCTAAAGCCTTTTGCACATAGCAGCTCTGGGTCCAGTGTGCATTGTGCCTCTCACCTGCACGTGGTTGCTGTGGACGTGTACTCCGCTAACGCCACACTTTGCATCTTCGTGTTTTATAACCTCACGGCTCACTGCTTCCAGGTTGAGGCAGCAGTCTCAGCACCGTTTCTTCCTAAGTGAGCTCCAACCCTTCCAACGAGAGCACTGGCTCCCTTTCCTCCCCTTGCCCCAGTCCTGTAGCACTTGCTGTGCAAGGAGCAGATGCTTTGCAGTAATACCTGAAAGCCTTTTTCAAACAAACGCTATGCTGAATTAAGCATTTTAGGGTCCTTCAGTTAGAACAGAAAAGCAAAGATTACCCAAATGGTCTGGAAGAAACCATCACATGCCTCTGTGGACCAATATATTCAGGGTTTCATCTTCACATTCCACTGGGTAACAGAGTTATTACCTGAAGTGGGAAACCTGTGCTGTTTAAAGAAACAATTGCTTAAACCTGCTCCATTTTATGCCAGTTAGGGTCCACCCTCAGGCTTTTGGCATACTCCCAAATCAGCCTTGAATTGGACAACCTTTGATCAGTTCCACGGAAAGCTAATGACACATAATTGCAGGTTATGGCCAGATATTGGGGTGAGGACAAATGTAGCATTATAAGGAAGCAGATGCGAGCATGACTTGGTTATTTTGTCACTTCAGTGACAGAAGTGGAGACAAGCATCAATTGCATAGTTACTGTAAACCTGCACTGTTTTTTCAGACAATGATTATAATTATAGATATGAGCTTCTTGGAAGATCAAGCACCACAATTATGGGATGTTTGTCATTTGAATGCTCTTTGCAATAACTCACATATAAATGTATGCATCAGTTTGAATGCTTGGAGTCTGTCCAAAGACATAAATGGTTGCTATCACTTCATACTTTAATTTCATGATTACAACAGAATGCTCTTGTATGTAAACTTGACTCTTCCTAGTGTTTTTGCTGCAGTTGACAGTGCTGGTTCACTTAGCTCATTAGYTGGTTTTCAGATTTTTAGTATTTGATGTTTAACCAAATGCATTCACTCAGCCAAATGTTATCTCAAGCAACAAAAAGCCTAGCTTCAATTGCYATTTTTCGCTTCTCTGCTGTAAAAAGTTGGAATCAACTCGCACTGTGCCTTCCATTTCCAAAGGCTGGGTAACAGCTTTAATTCCCGACCTGTTTCATCCACAGGCAGAATTACAGCTCAACACAGAAAGAGAAACTTTTTGTTAAAGGATTTCTTGTGCAATTTTTATATTATCTCTCTACAAGAAGCCTTTCTTTTTTCATAAGTCCTTTCCACTGAAATTCAAATCAGACCATGCTAATCTGATACCCAGTAGGAGTTTGCTAATGTCATAAGGATGTGATTATTGAGAAGTCACCTACTGCAACTGTATGTATTCAGACAATACAAATAAATGAACGCCCTTCTGCAAATGTACTTCCAAGGGTTTCTGAGCGTGCAGCTCTAAGTGATTCACTTCTTACTATAAATCGTCAGGGCAGTAACCTTAGGACATCTTAGAACATGGCTCTGAAGTTAATGGATTATGGAGTAAGAAGCGAGTAGGTTATACGTTTACCATTCTCCCGGTCTGTAATAAACCTGGCTGGCCATGTTAAGTCATGTAGAGAATTATGTTTCAAGACTCAGGTAAGCTTTCAGAATGTGCCAGTATTAACGTGCAATCAAGGGGAATTTCACAAAAAGCTATTTCCCCACAGCCACTTATCTTCAATTCAGCATTGCCCAGCTTAATCTCTGGGCTATCGCCCGTGTTAAGAATTACCCAGGATTTTAGTCTAAGCAGGACAGTGGATAAACAAATTTCTATTGAGAACTGTCTTTCTTACAGAAAAAGGATGCAGAGGGAAAAAGCAATAACTTCACTTCTTCACAGACAACACAGACAATATAATTCCTGAAAGCTTTTGCAAGTTTCTCTTAGTTTTCAACCTTATATGGGTCCTCAATATATCATCTCAAGAGTGTTGCCATCACTTGAGATGTCTTCAGGCTGAGAGTGAAAGTGCATGGATTATGGCAGCAGAAGCAGAGGCAGGAAAGCCAAGGCAGCTCCATCCTGCATTTCTCACAGCCCAGCAGCTGCTGCCTTCCCAAGGAGAGCAGGTGAAAAATTATTTGCTCTAAACTCCAGGGGAAAATTAATTCACTGTCACGCCCTTTACAGTCCTCCTCATTGAGGAAGGCCCCTCAATGAGCAACACTGTAGAAGTGGGGTGAATACAAGCACCTCTCTCATTTTGTTTGCTGAAGTACTAAAACAAGTACTCCCATGTGAGTGAATTCAACCTCTGGAAAACACAACTTCTCATCAATCTGTTCAAGCTTACCTGCACACGAAAAAAACCCAACCTTTGTCAGCTTTGTTGAGTTTTAGTTTTCAAAGAGAGAGAAAGAGAAAGAGGATGAGTATTTAGACCTATTGAGTATAATGGAAGTACTCACAGGCTGCAAAATGAGAGATTTTATTTACCCAGGTGAGAGAAAAGCAGGAAATTGCCATATTATGTCATTTTCCACCAAGGAACCTCTGGTGGACTTGCTGTTTCCAGGAGGGCGTAATGTTCCTAGAAGTGAGAATTGATTTAGACTTTTCTCTCAACATTCCACTGTGAAAACAGAAACGGAACTTTCGCCAAATTCTGTGGGAGTATCATTTTTTTACAATCTTTATTACAATAAGGTCATGTTCCTCTTAAAACACAACACTTTACATACGTGAAATCTCAAATGCTTGCTGCTTATTGTCTGCCTCATCCCAATATTTTACAAGTGTGCAATAATGATAGCTTCCTCTCTCATGCTGCATTTTGTACATAGATTTCAAAGCATTTTCCAAAGAAAGGGAACTATAATTATGCATGTGTTAGAGATGGGGAAACAGAAACAGTGAGAGGTAAAGCAATTCGCCCAAGGTGACAGGGCAAATTAGAGGCAGAGTCAGGCATAAATCCCGCGTCTCCTGCTTTTTGGTTCCTTGCTAACAACAGCTTTGCTTGCACTTGACAATGGTACCGCCAGCTTGCAAGAGCAACAGCAGTAGGAAACTGCTATGGGGGTACTACAAGATGCGCCCTGATGTGAAATTGATACAGTCTTAAGGAGGGCTCACCTGCAATCCCTCTTGGTCACGGGGGTAACAGATGAATGGTAACTGAGCTGAGAGGGGCTTGCAGGGCAGGGCTGGGGGCTCCTCTCTGAGCCCCAGATGGGTAGACAGGGGCTGCTGAAAGGCAGAGCAACCTCTGTGGTTGCTGCATTGTAGAATCCTCTCTGCAAGCACGGAGGCACTATTAACGTCGCGTTCCTGGGGATGCGTTTCTCAGCAATCAGGTCCACACAATTTGTTCACACCAGTAGCGATCAGAGTTGCTGTTCACGGAGGCAGAGGCCTCTGTAGCAGAGAGGTGGAGTTGTTTTGTCCCACAAGAAATCGTGCCTTGGGGAGACACAGTGGCAGCCCTTGCCACCTTGGTGCACAGAGGAAGGATTCCTGCTCTCCCACAGCGCAGGAGCATCCGAATTATACCGCTAGCTGTGGTTTATTTGGCATGTAAGATTGATTTTAAATTATTTCCTGTATATTCACAAACCCAGCAAGTAGTTTCCCTTTAAAGTGCACCAGCTGTGACATTCGGTAGGTTCTGTAATTTCAAATGAGGCGCTAAGAGACTWCTCCTTTCAACAACTTTTTTTTAATGAGGGTGGGTACCTGTTGCAATGAATCAATTAAAACTCTTCTGACACACAAGATGCGTGTTGCCAGACCTGTTTCACAGGTTTCTCAGGAGGGAGGATAACATGTGACAACACACAGAAGCCAAGAGTACTGGAGAAGATCAGAAGCCTGCATGAGTGAGCTTAGCTTTCCAAAATATTTTCTTAAAGCACTATTCAAAAGACCACTGACCTCTGCAACAGACAGCACCATGGTGGAGCAAGAGATGCTGCTGTCGTGTGCTTATCCTCAAGAAAAGTGTAAGTGACCAAATATGATTTTGTATAAGAAATGAAACAGGACACTGGAGGAAGGAAATGAAAGAAATGAACTAGCTAGTATAATTGAAAAGACAGAGGGAGTAGAGGGGAAATGCTAAAATAAGGAAATAAGGAAGCTATTAACTTTATATTGTAGGCATGCAATTGAAATATGATTAGTGTACTTACAAGCAAAAGAAAGGATGCTTGTATGAAGAACTCTGATATAAAAGCATCTTGAAGAAACTTGCTTTAATCTTTGACTTTCCGCTTGTATTTGCAAAGCACCATGGCGTGGGGCTGCTTGTGTGGTGGAGAATGTGAACAATGAGCTTTGATTTAGTAACTTGAGTGGCAGACTGGAGTGCTGTGAAAGCATTTTCTAGAAAGACATAGTATGATTAAAAACAACGTCTTTTGTTTTTTGACAATGCAAAGCCTCTTTTTCCTAAGGCATCAGCAAGCTTTCTAATACTTTATCCAAATGTAAGCTGAGAGTTATGGTACAGTGCAAATATTCCCAAATCCATCCCTCTTTCCCCAAAGGAAGCTGTCACAGAATTTCTTTGCTAACCGGAAATTTTATTTTTATTACTAGAAAACGTAACACAGGCAAGAAAGAACAAAAACAAAAAAAAATCTGTTCATGTTGGCTTTTAAAATGATTAGGAATGTTTTAAAAGACTTCTGAAAAACACCAAGTCAGATTTCCAGCGTGCCAAAGACGAGTATGACTGAAAGGTAGAAATGTAGCTGACTACAATGAAGTCGGGTAACTAAGCCTGGACTGGACTTGTCTGAACAAAATACTAAGCAAAGGTAGAATCGGAACTCGTATGTCCTGAAGCCACTTCAATACACTGCCAGAACAAAGTTCAGTGCAAAAAAACCTTCTCTCTTTGAACTCAAGAAACTTTGCCTTTTGAATGGCCCGTCTCGTTTTGGCAACTTCACGAGGATGTTATTTAAAACTTACTCCAGATGGAAGGATTGTCTTTGTTCTGGATGTAAAAATGTCACTTTGTACAGGCTTTATGTTGGTATCAAGAGTGGAATAGGACAGGGATGTCAGCAAAGATGCAGTTTACCCATGGAGAGAAGTTTTCTATTTTGTCTTGTTTTCTACTCCCTACAAAGTCCCATATGCAAAAGGCAACAGACAGTTAAAAATCTTCCTTACGCACAGTGTCCTGCTGAGCTGACTTAGAAGCCAGCCCGGTCATAACCAACTGACTGTAACAGAGTGTAAATGAAACCTGGAGTTATAATATCTGTGCTATAAAAAAACAGTGATGCTTTCCTTTTTGCTGCCTAGTGTCCTATTAAAGGTTTTTAGAAAGCAGGATAACAATAATTTATTTTTAGTTTTGCTGTAACCTCAGCAATATAAGTGAGCGTTTTTCTCTCTCATGGACTGATTTCTTTTTTTTTCTTTTCTGTTGTTCACTTTAATGTTAAAAAGAACAAGAGTCATACTGGGTTAAAATCATCCAATTGCCTTTTATGGAAGACATAAAAGGTAACTGGAGCTCTCAAATTGCTCGGTTTTGTATATGAAGTGTAGCTTTATACTGCGTGTCATTGCTTTTGCATGTGTGTAAGAGAGAAAGGGAGATTTCTCAATCTCCCTTTGAGTTTGGCCCTCAATTTTGCAGAAATGTGCCATGCTGCACTGTAGAGGCTGAAAAATTTGCATGGAAAAATCAAATCAAACCCTAAGGAAATAAATCCATAGGAGGAGGGAAGCCATGTAATACCTCAGGATGGATAAGCTGGGTCTTCTAATTACACCTTCTGGTGGCACGAATCAGCAGTGACCCCCCCTGAAGCCAATGGAGTTACCCCATGGGCTGAAGAATAGGCTATGTGGAGGACCAGCCTCGTTGCATTTAAGCACTTGCCAGGAAGAGATAGTGCATGTATCTGACGTTAAAAAGACAAACTGAGCACTGAATGGGCCCATTCTAGCTGCAAAGGGTCAAATTGTGCCTCAGCAGGCGATGCATTTCAGCTCAAAACTAAGTGCTTTCTTCGACTGGTCCAAAAGGTCAACCCGCTGCAGATTTTAGCTTATAAATAAAAAACTAAGTCTTTTAAGAAATCCTTTCTGCTAAGCAAAACGGGCATGGTACATCATTGGGAGTCTGCAGCTACTTGTTGGGAGCCGTTGGCTTTGTATCTGTTGCTATGTGAAGTCAACAAGAAACTCAAAACTTCTTACCTGAACTTATGGTCTAGCTGTCCATGACGACACATTTCCATATGTCTTCTGCTCAATGTCATTTGTCTCCCTAAATGTCTTTCAAGGAAAAACTAAGACATTTATGGGTTTTTTTTTGTCCTCCAAGACACACCAGGATGGTTACAACATTGAAAAATTAGCCCATAGTTAGTCATGGGACATGTTTTTCATAGGTCCATGAAGGTCCAATGCTGTAGTGCCAGGGTATTCACTCCACAGGTGAATACTGCTCTTTCCTTGTGAATATTAGCTGGGGTTTTCTCTGGTCTGCCACTCTTTTCACCAGGCAGTTGGGGCAAACTACTGGTTAGTAATGTCTGGTGTCAGGTATCTCTCCAGGAGGCTTGTCTCATGACAGATATGACAAGACCAGGAAGATAAAATGTCCCAAAACTGCAGCACAGAGGTTAAGATCCCACCATCTCTTGCTACTCTTGTGGTTTTTTTCCTGTCTAAAAACTATTAATTGTCAAAACAATGTTGTGGGAAGTGTACATATTGCATATAGGCACAGCTACCTGACTAGGCTCAGCAGACCACCTTCCTCATCAACCTTTTCGAAGCCATTCGAAAAGCCCCTCTTGGCAGAGATGGTTTTCACAGGAAAATATAGTAAATTAGCCATTACAATGGATTTTACTCCTCTTAGAAAGCAAAATGTATGTAATAAATGCAGTTTCTTCTGGAATAGTGGTAAACAGACTTCTCAACTATGTGACATAGTCCTAGATATTCCTAAATAGCTGCTTGCAAATGTAAATTTCAAAGGAAAATAATAGAAGCTCTCTTTTTGCGCTTCTCCCTCTGTGTTATTCTTTA
Organism: Phoebastria nigripes; assembly: GCA_035582835.1. NCBI lineage: Eukaryota > Metazoa > Chordata > Aves > Procellariiformes > Diomedeidae > Phoebastria > Phoebastria nigripes. Next base: position 2,358,225 of record JAYKAV010003487.1, on the reverse strand, counting down.
TTTTAATAACGGTTTCATAATTTTTCATGTATTTTGAGTATCTTCTGTTAGTCTGCTCCTTTTGGTAATATTTGTATATTCCCAGAGCCCGGATATATATTTTTTTTTTCATAACTCTAGAAGAGCATATGACAAAAGCATACTAGTCTAAGCCTTTAGGGGAAGGGGAAAAAAAAGGAGGGGAAAGAAAGTAACTTTGGACAGAACAAAATTAGTCTGAACAACTGTTTTTAAAATACAAAACACTTTTGTGCTTGTACTTTAATTACCTGTCACACAATTAACAACTACTGAAATTATTTTTTTCAATCATTCCAAAAGCGAATCACCTTTAAGTTGAAACCAAGCAAGGAAATTTCAATCCAAAAGAATTTGTGTTTGGGGTGAGGAGGGTTTGTTTGTTTGTTTGTTTGTTTGTGTGCTTTTTTTTTGATGATTATGTTTTCCCAGCCATGAAATGTCAAACATATACTTTCAGGGTGGCTTACTTAGGTTTCAGATTTGAAAAAGCATTCTAAAATTAATATATTTCATTCTCGCTGCTTAAGAGCAGCACTGTGGTATTATATGTGTGCTGACGGGAAAATGTGGGAGGTCTCTGTTCTCTATATGTCTTGAGGAGACAAAAATGCGGTGATTGTCTAGGAGGAGTCTTTAAAAATTCCTTCTCTGGAACAATTTTTCTATACATTTGCTCATCCTCAGCCTCATTTCTCTGTTTTCAAATCTAAAATCTTTTGTTTGATCATATCAGAATGCATTTTTTTAGATTTTGACCATTTAAACGAATGATCACGCTCAAAGCAGGAGTGATTCCCTGTTAACAACCTCACTGATTTTTTTTGAATCACCTACCAAATTTGCCAGTAAAGACTTCAGAATTCTTTGTTGTTGTTGTTTGGATTGTGGATTAATGTATTAATTCATGTCAGACTAAGAACTGGCCCCAGGTCGACCACAAGAAAAACAGCCCCAGTTATCTCCTCGTGGACAGCTACCTTTTAAAGATCTACCAGGGAATCAATTTTTAATCCATCTAACGCACACCCTGTAAGTTCCAGTTAATGCACATTTTAAATCAAAATGTCATGCAGTGTTAAATTGAGTGTCTTGGAGAAATCAAAATACACTGTCCCAATACAGTTACTGTTCTTGAACAGAGCTGTCATATTGTCAAAACAAAAGATTTATTTAAGGAAATCTGTTTTCCAGGGAACTGTGCTGCCTGACTGTCAGCTTTTTTGGCTCTGATTTTTTGATAACTTGCCAAATTAACACATCAGTGTATGTCAATCCAATCTATAGCTGTAGTCAGCTGATAGGAAATGAAGTCTTTATCACTCCTTACTTTCCGAAGATCAGATATGTCCAAAGGAAGAAAAAATAAACTGAAACCAAGCCAAAAGAAATACACATGCTCTTCATATGCTCCTCATCTCAACGCCACATCGGAACGATAGTTCCATGTGAATTCCTCTCTGTTGACTTATCTCTGGAAGACGGGCTTATGCAATGCAAGGGTGGAGCCCAGGTAGAAATATAAGAAGGACAATTGTACCAGTCAAAGGTTACCGAGAAGTATATTTGGGTAAACTGTTTAAGTTATGCTCACTCTGAATAGATGGGCCACTAAAATGCCTCTCTGAAAAACACATGAAGTGGGTTCTTCAGCCAGACTGCTGGCTACTCGTTTTGCACACAGACGATCTTAGTTGTCCCAGAAATGTGCCAGGCTCAGCTAGAAAAGGAGCTGGAGCTAACACCCGAGCTCTGCAGGCTCCTCCGGGGGCCTGGCAGCTGCATAAAGGCTGCTCATGAACCCGGAGGATGCAGGGACTTTGCCCACACAGCGTCCTCGTGTTTAATGTTTTGCTGTTTCTGCTGCTGTGGTAACGTGGGTGGGAATGCTACCAGCAGCTGGAGGCGTTCAGCTCCCTGTGCAGCAAAATGGGCTCTGAGGGACAGTGAGCAGCTGGCCTAGGCTAGCTTTGCAAGGAAGGGAAACGACGCTGAGGAAGAAAACAGCAGAAAGATGTTGAAAATGGTCTTGGAATATGTTTGCTGTACCGCTCAGCATACACTTTGCGTCTCAAAGGCAAAGTACAGTCCATTGAGGTCCTGGGTCTGGAAGGGTTTCTGACTCTTTGGAGAGTTTTTCTTCATCACATCTGTGAGGTTTCTGCTGTGCTGGATTTCCAAGGGGTAGAGGCTCTACTGCGTTGGCCACATGGAGCTGTTGGTAGCGAGGGGTCTGCTTACCTGCATTTATCCTCACCCTCTTATAGCATGGCCTTGCCTCTGAAAATACCCAATTCTGCTATCATATTTTTGGCCCAGTTATGCTGTCAATTGCATCACCACCGAGTCAAGTTGTAATGGGGTAACAAAGCAAAACTTTGCATGGTGTTTCCTTCCACAGGGATGGTCTAGCTTGGAGCTCTGCAGCCTGCAGGGGGCTCTATCCCTTGCCGCTCATATAAAAAGGAGCTAGGTGTCAAATCCATACAAGATTTTCTGATCTGGGACTTGACCTAACTGAGACATTTAAGACTAAAATCCCAGCAAAGCTGGTGGTGATTAAGTTCAAGGACTTATTTGCTCTTAAGTTTACCAGGAGCTTGGACCTGTACTTCTGTGCATGTCCTGAGTTTTCCCAACCTTGGTGGAGTTGAGTGCAATTGAAGGCTTGCTTTGTACATACCCCTAACTAAGGCTACTGTAGAGACAGTTGGTCCCACAAGTGTCCTCAGAGCACGCTCAGCTTTCAGGGACCTATTTCTCACCTTATCGCACGCAGTGGCTGTTGCTGTTTGCTGCTGAAATGCAAAATTCCTCTCCTCTGCCTGAGCACTACATAGTAGCCTGATTATTTACTTAGAGGACTTGGAAATTTTCATTCCCCATTTGAATAGGGAATATTCAAATATATTTGGGTTCAAATCTATTCAGTCTCTTGAGAGAAAGCCTGGCCAGCAGGAGAGAGGCTACTCTGGCAACGGGCAGCCCCGCTCCAGCCGTGTCACCAGCCTGGTGGTGGTTACGGCACTCACTCCAAGCAGAGCTGGACAGGCCTGAGTTTTAGTTCCCCTGCTGGGACCTCTTTTTCTTGTAGTTCACATACAACCGCCACTGGTTAAAACACAGAAAATCAAGCGTAGACAAGGGCCAGAAACCTGGTTGCCCTCATGCCAGGTGAGTGTCCTGAGCATGAGGGAACATGACTCGGTTGCTTAATATGCTCTTTCTCTTTATGGACTAATGAATCTTGAATTGTTTTCTGCACAGTTGCAGCTGGAGGATGAGGAGCGTATCCCTCCAGCCCACTCACACTGACCTACTTTAGAGCTGCTAATTGCATAATCTCTGGGGAGTGGGGGGGGTTGAAGCCCCCCTCCCACGCACACTGTGCAGCCAAAGCAGGGAACCAGACTTAGGACATCCACTTCCCAGGTTACAGCTTTAGCAGCAGGGTGTTCTATGAATGCGTGGCAACCGTAGCAAAGGAGGAACACTAAAAAGCGTAAGGCCTGCTCAATAATTCTCTGAAGGGAAGAAAAAAAAAAAAGAAAAAGAAAAAAAAAAAACAGGGAAAAAAAAAAATGCCCACAAAGCTATATTTTGGAAGGGATCTGGTTTGCGGATCCTGACCGAATGCAAGTATCTCCTTCCAGGTCTGCCAGGTGGGTTTTAAGGTTCCTCTCCCCACCCAGCCAGTTTTATTGGCTAGGTCTAAGCAGGTGTATGCTAAGCTGCTTGGGGTTGTTATTGCAGGCACCTAACACTCTTTGTGCACTTTATAGATCTATTGCTCAGGATTCAGACTTTGCTCAAAGGCCTGAGATCTTAAATACGGGGTATTACACCAACTTATGCTGAGTCACCTAAGCCCTTTATTGAATCTGGCCCCAGTGCATTTTTCAGGCTTATTTGCAGAGCAGCAGGTATTATTACCAGCAGTAACTGGGTTAATAACAGGGCCTCCAAGAGAGAAAGCAATTTGTAACACCTGTGATGCTTTGACTGAAACATGTTCATTATCCGTGTTCCCAGTTATGTAATAAGCAGAACAATAATAAAAAAGACTTCTCTTTGCAGAAATCTCTACGGTGCCTGCTGCCTGTATATGGCCACTGTATCCTGTTTGCTCAGTACTTGCACAGTTCCAGTTGCCTGGAACATCCTCAGCAGAATGCCCCTTGAGTTTTAGTAACTAGGCATGGATTAAAAAAATAAATACAGCAAACGCAAAAAAAAAAAAAAAATCAGACATTTATCTTCACTGCGGACAGACAGTTGTTGTTGCACACTTGAAGCCTGACAGATGTGGTTTGCTGGCAAGTGGGTGAGAAAAAAGCAATATCTTAATTCATGTTGGGGGGAAGGGTGAGGCTTTTCTTCTTCAGTTTGAGAGAAAAAGGTCTGAAAACTTTCAAAGTTGTTCTTAGCAGCTCCATACACAACATATGGTCCTTCCTGAGCTTTTGACCATTCCCAATGTGGGACTCTGCCAAATGAAAGTTAAACAAAAGTTACCCTTACAAAAATATTTAGGAAGCCCTGTTTTAGAAGTGAGTGCACATTGGCTGTGACTCAGAGCACACCCACACACTGGGTAGACAGATTAGCATCTAAACCACTAGGCAAGTTCCAATTCTTGCTCAGAAGGTCAAAAAAGCCTGGGAAATGGCCATTGCTCCCTTTCTCCTCAGCACAATTATTTTTTTCCAGATTACAAAGTCATTTTGGATGGCACAGCAGCAGTGAAGTCAACTGATTTATCGCAATAAACAGTTGTGTTCCAAGTTGGGAACCAATTTTGTCATTTCTGGACAAAAAAAAAAAAAAAAAAAAAAAAAAAAAAAAAAAAAAACCAAAAAACAAAAAAAACCAACCCAACACACCAAACCCCAAACCTTTTCCTTTGGATTTGTTTGTTGTAACATTTGTTTCTGCTCCACAGAAACCACTGGGATCTGTAAAGCGTTTACTAGGGAGGCACATATTAGATGAAAGCCAAAAACCTCCTTGATAATATGCTTGTTTTGTCCAGAACCAGAGAAGGTCAAATCTGATGTCRTTTTTTTTTCTATTTGGTGTCATATTATCAGAACACAACAGCTCAAAAGACCAAGACTGCCATATGTATTTCACTTGGCTTCCACATACTGTATCTGGCCTGTTTCCAAGCCACCTGTGAATAAAGTCCCTGCAGCTCCTCTGGTGTTGCCAGGAAGGTAATGGATGCCCACCCCCTCTGCCCTCCTTCCCACACTGAGAAGACACAGGGATGGAGTTTGGGGTAGAGTTAATAGCACTAGGAACCTTTATTAGGCCAGGAATTAAGTTGTCCTGAAGTTTGAGGTACCTCCTATCCAGAAAAAAAAAAAGTTATCAACCAAAAATTTCCATACTGATGCATGTTTTATGGGTTGTAACTAAAAAGGGTTTAATATAGCACTGGAAGTTTGTGGGTTGTCCTGAAACCCTAAGTTTAGTCTTTTCTAGAAACCTCAGACATTCATGCAACCTTAAACATGAATAAGAATATTTGTGGAATCAAAACAAAGGAAATAAAGCTCAGAGCTTCTAGAGGTGACAAAAGTACGTAAACAAGAGAGAGGCAGAAGTAAGGTCAGAATCAAAAACAATTTCAAGATTTCCAGCCATGGTATCAAATCAAAATCTGATTGCAAAAGGAAGCTGGCTGCAAAAGGAAGTTAGGTAATATACGACATCAAGTATTCTAAGTTACTCCAGGGTTTTTGTCTGTGCTTCATTCAGTACTTTTACTGTCGTGGTCCAGATAATGAGAAGGCAGATAATATACAGTGGGCATGGAGAGTGACAGCAGAGACTGAGCTGAAGAAACGCTTTTTCATTTTTCTTTTTAATGATAATGGAGGAAAGGGGTCAGAAAATCACAATGATGTGAATTTTAGTGATATAGAAACAGCCCAGAGCTATATTCACTGCTGCAGACTTGCCATGGAGGAAATACAACAGCTCTACAAGATGTGTGGCTGTTATTAATATTGCACCTGTACAGGCAAAGCAGAGCTTAGTTAAATCTTTATCTATAGCTAATCCCTTGAAAAACCATGGGTAGAAATACTAACTCACCTTGCTGGCTTGCGGTTTGGATTTCTCTTGCCCCAGTATGGCTTTTCGCTGAGCTGCCCATTGTTCTCTGTGCTTCACAGACAAATGGCCTTACGATCCCCCTAGAGAATCCTCTGCCAATGTTAAAACCAGCAGGAACAAGAGAGAGAAAAAATAAATGGCAAAGACGAGATGGCTTTTCTACCTTCATTCCTCCCGCTGGTGCTGTGTCAGAGGTAGTCCAAGAATTTGGACTGCAGCTCCCACTTCATTCGCATCTGTAAGACAAACATCTACAGAAGAGTCTAGAACCAGTGCTTGGTAAAACCTGCTTTTCTTCTGCATTTGCAGTGCCATTTCAACAAGCTAGCTCTTGTTCCCTCTTCCAGAGTAACCATCATGTATTCAACAGTGAGGTTGCTCTTGCCAAAATGTTTTTCTTATCAGGATTATGCTTTTGCAAGATGAAATGTCAAAGACTCTGTATGATTAATCTTTTGAACTTTTCCTTTTATTAAATACAGAATCCTCTCTGGCTTCAGAAATGTTTTCCATTAACTCTTCTCCTTCAACATTGAGTGGAATTTTTGAAGTTTATTAGAATTATTTGGGAGACTATTCCTATTTGGATTTTGCTTTTTTATTAAAGAAAAAAACCCAACATCTTTCATTAAGAATATTTTTCATTTTCATTTGGTTTTATTTTATTTATTAAATAAATGAGGGCAGGTCCTTTCCTCCCATCCTAGTCCTGCAGGAAAGAGCTACCCAACCTTCCTACAAGCAGTAGTTCACGCTCAGAGAAAGCAATACTGGGCAATTTTGTGATGCTTCATTAAAGAGAAATTATCCAGGGAAAAAAAAAGCGCGTTTCTGTAGGAAGTGCTGTGCTATCCATGGGGATCGCCCTCAGGAGCAATGAGGGACCATCACTGCTCCGGAGCTGCAGCATTCCCCAGGCGTGCAGTGTGACATCTGCCATGGTCATGACACAGGACGGGCTGGCAGCACCTGCATCCCTGTTGTTTTGTAACCACCTGAGATGACAGGAAGCTATGGGCCATTAAGTCCGTTTTAATAGCTAGTAGTCACGGCTTCTATGACTGAAAAGCCTATGGAAACTGTGGTTCTGCTCTGCCATTTCGGATTTTGCCTGTGGCATTTGTTTATATGTTGTGGGAGGGCTCAGGCAAGTTGTCTTCCTTCCTTCCGCACCTCAGTATCATAGTTTGTTTGCTGGTTTTTCCCCTGCTTCCTTATTAGCTTTTTCTTCCTTTGCAATACCAGCTTCTCCTCACTGTCAATCAGAGATGGCCCTGCTCTTGGCCATGGGAGGAGAAGACCTGGGATGAGGGCTGGTGGCCAACTGTCTAGACATCTCCCCTTCCCCTAGGGAGGCCAGAAGGATGGGATGCTGTACTGGGTTTGCGTGGCAAGGTTTTGGAAAAAGGGGGGCTACAGGGGTGGCTTCTGTGAGAAGCTGCTAGAAGCTTCCCCTATGTCTGATAGAGCCAATGCCAGCCGTCTCCAAGACGGACCCACCACTGGCCAAGGCTGAGCCCATCAGTGACGGTGGTAGCGCCTCTAGGATAACATAGTTAAGAAGGGGGGAAAAAACTGCGCAACTGCAGCCGAACAGAGGAGTGAGAATATGTGAGAGCAACAACTCTGCAGACACTAAGGTCAGTGAGGAAGGAGGGGGAGGAGGTGCTCCCGGCGCCAGAGCAGAGATTCCCCTGCAGCCCCTGGTGAAGACCATGGTGAGGCAGGCTGTCCCCCTGCAGCCCATGGAGGTTAACGGTAGAGCAGATATCCACCTGCAGCCCATGGAGGACCCCACGCTGGAGCAGGTGGATGCACCTGAAGGAGGCAGTGACCACGTGGGAAGCCCCCGCTGCAGCAGGCTCCTGGCAGGACCTGTGGACCTGTGGAGAGAGAAGCCCACACTGGAGAAGGTTTTCTGGCACGACTTGTGACCTCGTGAGGAACCCATGCTGGAACAGTCTGTTCCTGAAGGACTGCACCCCGTGGAAGGGACCCACGCTGGAGCAGTTCGTGAAGAACTGCAGCCCGTGGGAAGGACTCATGTTGGAGAAGTTTGTGGAGGACTGTCTCCCATGGGAGGGACCCCATGCTGGAGCAGAGGAAGAGTGTGAGGAGGAAGGAGTGGAAGAGACAACGTGTGATGAACTGACCGCAACCCCCATTCCCCGTCCCCCTGCACCGCCGGAGGGGGAGAAGGTAGAGAATTTGGGAGTGAAGTTGAGCCCGGGAAGAAGGGAGGGGTGGGGGGAAGGTGTTTTAAGATTTAGTTTTTACTTCTCATTACCCTACTCTGATTTGATTGGTAATAAATTAAACTGATTTCCCCAAGTCGAGTCTGTTTTGCCCATGACAGTAACTGTTGAGTGACCTCCCTGCCCTTATCTCGACCCACGAGCCTTTTGTTGTATTTTCTCTCCCCTGTCCAGCTGAGGAGGGGAGTGATAGAGCGGCTTTGGTGGGCACCTGGTGTCCAGCCAGGGTCAACCCACCACAGGTGCCTTTTGCCTCCAAAGACCTCCCAGTGGGGAAGCRTGCCTGGCCTTCCCGCTGCCTGCGGGCTCAGTTGGAGGCATCCGGCCTGCTGCAAGCACTCGGTCCAAAGCTGTGTGGAAACACGGTCTCCGTTACCTGTTGAACCTCAGGTAACACTTTCCATCATTTTGGAAGGAAAAGGGCCAGGCTGGAGTCCCACAGCTTTACTCGGACCGCCTTGCTAGTGTGATTCGCTCTGACTCTCCGTTAGAAACCCCACTGGTATTTCTCAGTCAGCTTTTGGTATTTGTAGCTAAAGTGCCCTGGCCAATGCAAGAAGAAAGATGAGCAGGTTTCTCCCTAAGTGTCTTCTCGAATGACCTTTTGCAGCTTGAGCTCACCTGCCCCACAGGTCAGCCCATGGAAAAGCGTTCCTTGGGAGCAAAGTGAGGCCACCAAATCTGTTCCCTTGGCCAGACCTGACCTGAGTGAAAACTTGTGGAGAACTGTCAAGTTGCTCTGCCACTGGCATGTCAGGAAAAAGAGTGGGAGAAAGTACAGGCTCCTGGTGGCAGAGTAGAGTGGACAACTGTTTCCAGGTTCCAGATGGACTATTAATTGAATATCAGTGTTGTTTGATTTGCTGCCATTTGTTTTTCTCTGCTGTGTAAAGGCTTAGCAGCAGTAGCAACTACCAGACAGCAATCCTCTCTCCCAGCTCTTGCTGGAAATATATAATATACATGTGTAAAGTGAAATCTTATTTTTCAGCTCTACAAAAAGCAAGAAATAGGTGTAGTATCCAAAATAAAAAAGCATTTTAGCAATCTGAAGTGTACTCTTATTAACACTGGAGCATGCTATTTTCTTAAGTATATTTGATTCCATTAAGCTGGAACTGATGACACATTTAATGCCCCAGGTCTGCAGTGGTTTTTTGAAGAATAGCTTTTATTGCTATTCTGGTATTATTGCCTGAATTTTTAATGAGGCCAATGAAACTGTATTAATCAGATTAATTTCTCTGAAGTATTTTGTCAATTCTAGGAAATGAACAAAAACTTATTATATAAAAGAAGTACACTGTGTATCTGAGACTTGAAGCAGAGCATATTAACAGTAATCAAGTTCATGCTTATTATCTTTACAGCCCCATAGGTGTGCGTGGTGCTTTGTAAGCAAATATAATGACAAGCCTGTGCTTTTTTTCACTAGGCAATAATCTATCAGGTGACTCATTCCGTCAGCTTGATTTTATAAACTCAGATAATCTAATATTGAAAACCTGGAAAGATGCACCAGACTAGTTCCTGTGACGAGTAGGCAAACAGCATGCACCACATGCTGTCAGTGAAAAGGCAGGGCTGTATTTTAATCTCAGATACACAATTCGGTATTTTCATACCATGTATTTTTTCAAGGTGGCCACCATGCATTTTACTAGATTAAATCTTGCTTAACCAAGGGAGGAAAACAGATCTGCAAGGCATTGTTTGAATCAAGTATGTCCCTACATCTGCTGAGAACATGTCAGCACTGTAACAAAACTCTTGCAAATTCTTCCCGCTGCCCCCATAGCCATAGTCCTTTCCTAAACTGGGGTGCAGGTGTTTACAAAACATGAGTGTTGGTTCCTAACAGAGTGATAAGGAAGAGAAAGAAAGCTAAAAACTGACAGCAGAGTGCATCTACTTGGCAAGTTCTGTGAGCTCGAAGGAAAGACAGCTATCAAATTGGACTTGATATACTAGCTTCTTCCCTCCAGAAAGATGCTTGCATCGTTTCCCACTGTTACTTCTCTGCACGGAACGTATCATCTGCTGTGTTTTGTGTCAGATCAAATGAGTTAAACAGAAATCTGATTCATGAAACTGGAATCTTGAGAGGATAAGCTTCCTGGCAAAAGGGACTCCTCTCCTCTCTGGTCTGATTAGCACTGACGATTCTGTTGGGAAGGAATACTTAATAAATAACATACTATGGGCTATGGAGATATATAGGTGTAGTGGATGTTACCATGGCCCCCTGGGCACAGTGGCAGCGCAGCCAGCATGTGTTAAGTGAAACAGGGCAGTTCCTAGCCCAGCAGTTCACGTGACTGTGCGTACACAGAAAATTTGACTTTATAAGGACATGGCAAATTCCTTCCTCGCTTTTTGTGCCACTGGAAGATGACTACTGTGTCCAAGAGGGGTGTAGTGATTTTCCTGAGTCTGAGCCACAAGACATCTGCTGGAGAACCAAAGGGAGGAGAATTTCTGAGAGTAACTGGTGGTGACGGATGATAACAGTTTCTCCAGGGCTATGGGCTCTCCGCCGTGGGAGGGGACCAGGCTAGGTGGCCAGCTGCCTCCCAGCCCCGCTCAGCAACACCACCTTCAAAACAGCCTGTGCTGGCTTCCTTCCTCATAACTCCAGGGTTTCACCCCCATGCCACTGCAGATCTGCTGCCAGCCGTGTGCTCTACCCATCCCACGGTGGAGGAGCTCACGGCTGGAGACCCCTCGCGTAGCTCTCCATATGCAGGCTGACCAGCTCGCGGCTTGGGCTTCCCTTCTGAGTCTCTGCAAGGACAGGGTCAGGGTGCTCGCTCCATGCTGGCTTTAGAAAAGCTCTGATAATGTCTGGTACCTCCAGAAACAGTCCCCGTGAATTTCTTTGTCGTCTTCAACAAAACACTTGTAGGCCATTTGTCATGGGTGGATATAAGACATAATAAGAAATCGCGAGTCTTTTGTGTAACCCACTGTCAGCCAGTGAGTGTAAAATGCACTGAGTTGCACGGTTTTTTTGAAGTTATAAGCTTAGCAAAAAAACCCTCATTTTTAAAAACAAATGACAGGGAGCTGGCTGTACAGTGGTTACAAACTGGAAATGGATTAGCAGCTTTTAAAAGAAAATCCACCGTGTCTGCAAAATACATAGAAAAAAATAGGAAAGAACAGATAAAGCAAACAGAAAGGATGGGTGAAAGATACTACTTTCATTTTCTGGTAGGGTGCCAATTTGCAATTGTTAGATATTAGCAAGGTGAAAGGTGTGAATTACAATGACAAAAGAGTCATTAAGCCAAATTTCAACAAATATCTTCAAACTTTGCCTTGTTTCTGATGTAATATAATCTCATTTTAGATCTATGTTTATGTTTAAAGGAGTGAATTAACCCACTTGCTAATTGCAGACTAGTTTATCCTGCTTTTGCTTACTATGGGGGAATAGTGTCACGAGGCAGTTGCTACAGAGCACTCAGTACACCCTGGTTGTTTATGTTGCCTTGCACAGGCAATCACACTGTCACTTGGCTCTCTACTGCCCCTAAAATGTGTCACACTGATTAGTAAACCCAGGCAGCAAACCTGCATAAGAACCACTTACGGTGGAGAGTTTCGTTTTGAAGAGAAAATGGTGGGGTGGGACAAAAGGCTACTCCAAAAAAGCCTTGTTTCCTCTATCAATGATTTTAAGAACTGGTTTTCCAATTTTTTTTCTTCTAAAACGGCTTTTGGCTTAACACCGTGTTTCCCTCAGGCTTACAGTGCAACCTGTGCTTTTTTTAATCCCTCCTTTCAACCCTTCTCAAGTGTGATCTTTACTCTTCCTCTGCCTTGGGCTGTATGACCACCTAGTGCAACCACTCCTAGTGGCATCCCGGTATTGCCATACCCTCTCTGTCCAGTTCACAGAAAAGCCCAGCTGCACTGGGATGTTTAAGGCCACTTCTGTGGAAGACAATATTAGTGATTTACTAATAACCTGTGAACAGTTTTTTCAAAACATTACTGATTCTTCTACACACGTTCACAATATGTTATAGCAAAGGATGAAACAGGTCCACTTCCCTATCTCTGAATATTTCCTTGAAAACACACGTATGTTCCTTTCGACCTAGATCTCCATCACTGGCTGGGAGCAACCTGCTGTGTGATGGGGAGGCTTCCTCTTCTCTTCCAGGGCCTGCCTTTCTGTACTTGAAACTTCTCCATAATACTAACAGATCATTCAGTCTTCGTAGATTTCTAGATCCAAGATGTAGCAACAGTTTGGGATCATCCTTTTTTTTTTTTTTTTTCCTTTTTCTTTCTTTTTTTTTTAAACTGTATC
>JAYKAV010003487.1:2319110-2345492 GCA_035582835.1 Phoebastria nigripes | reverse complement strand
TTTTTTTTTTTTTCCTTTTTCTTTCTTTTTTTTTTAAACTGTGGTGAATTGTGGGAAGACAACATCCTTTTAGACCATTCCCAGCTGAAGGCAATTTCTCAATATTTGGCTTCCCTATTGTTTCTTGAGAGCCTTATCCTTGTCTCTATTTTGCTGTTTCTTGTTGTTTCTTTAAAACTTTTGGTTTAACCCTATGCATTCAGCCAGGAGAGCATCATGCAGACAGCCTAAACTCCCCAACACTGGTAACAAGCTGTTCTGTAAGTGGTGGGAGCGTAGTGAGAAACTCTGGTGCAGATTCTCCCACGTTTAGTAAGATGTATATTTGTTTTTCTACCCTTAATAGCGTATTAATAGTGTTACTTTTCCAGCTTTACTCACCAGCCTGCTTTCCTGAGATTGTAAGAATTGCAGAACTTTCTGACAGATCAAAACTAGATTCCAAACCTTTTGGGGGTGTGGGAAGAGAGGAGGAGGACAGCCAAGCAGAGAAGCACACTGAGAGCATGGTAATATAATCCTTATTTCCTCAGGACACCAGACCAAAGTGTATCACAGATAACTTTCTCCTCCTCCACAATATTCCAAAATAACATTTTAGTGAATCTGAATAAAATGTCAAAATTTGAGTTTGTTGAAGAGAAACATTTCAATGAATCCAAAACAAAAGTGATTTGGAACTGCCTTTTGGAGAACTTGAGAACATTGCAGCCTTCTGTTCTTAAGTAAAATAAAAATTAAAAAATAAACCTCTCCAAAACCCTGCAGCCCTGTATGGGAAAAAAAAAACCCAACTTATTACTTTTTTCTTTTTTCTTCTTCTAATCCCTACTAAGTACATAAAGGAATCGGATTCATGCATCAAGTATGTCAGCTCAGAAGATAAGCATTTTCTATTGTTGTAACAAAGCACTAATTGCTCCTACAAGTTCCAAGTATCTGAACAAAGGCAGGTCTAGCAGATGTTTTTTTCTTTTCACATCATCTCAAACCTCTTGACTAATTTCTTATCCACCAGCCAAGATTCAAAGAAAGCACTCAGATGAAAAGCAGGGAAATACAAAATCTTTAGCTCATGTAAGTAAAGGGACTGAGTCTTTTTYTTCTGATTATAATGACAAAGACCGTAGCCGTTCCTGTTCATCCATGTTTCCAATGCAAAACTGTTCTGGGTGTTGCTCTTTCTAACCAACAATGCAATTCTGCTGTTAGGAACGGAAAGCTCCACAGCTTTCCCAAGTAGGCGATGCTAGTGGGCTTTGGGGTTTTTTTCTTCTTTCTTTCCACTTTTGGACTTCAGATGAAGCTGATTAAAATGAGAATTCCCATGTTTATTGGGAATCCAAAGATTCTGAAAAAGGACAAATATTTCACTCTAGAGAAAAAAACAACGATGTTTCAAAATGTTCCACGGTGGCAGAAAAAAAATGTTTTGGAAACAATCAAAATGTTTTATTAATGAATGAAATTGAGCTTGAAAGTCCACTTTCCACCGCTTCCATGTGGCTTTTAAGATCCAGTGAGAGGAGGGACCAGTTGTGAGATAAAAGTCTGGAAACCGCTGGTTGAGTCAACTGGGATTTGAGGCTTTCAGGCTCCGTATTGCACAGTCTAAAGCTAAGTTTCAGTGAAACTAAAACCCCAGGGTTACCAGACCCTTGTTTCTGTGGCAGGAACCTGAGGGGTTTTTTATTCCATGTGGCAAGGCCGTGCAGTAATCTGACTGAAAAACCCACAAGTATTTTACAAGCACTACAAGCTGTGGGAGCACCATAGCCCATCAGGTGTCTTCTCAGGATATCTTGTTTCGTTGGCAGCTTTGGGTGATTTATTTTTTTAACAGTTACACTTCAGAGAAACATTTTAGTTCTCAGAAATGGAATTTTCCGGTAGAAACATTTTGTTGGAAAATCCCCAATCACCCTGACTTTTGCTGCCTTTATTGGACATGTTCATTCTTTCAAGGTTGAGACAGAGGATTTTTAGGAACAAATAGGGTGTAAATGTGGTGGACTTGGAGGAGGTAGAGGGTTTATTACTTAGACATCTGGAGGTTGCACTATAATGGGTGCTGTCCTACAGGTTGCTATGACTACATCTTGTGTATTATACAGGTTTAGCCACATTTTTGTGAGCTATTATTAATGCTGACTTGCAGCATACGCCTTTGGAAGCAGTACAGTCAATGCATACCTGCTTACAGTGGGAAACTAAAAAGCCTCAAATTTCCTCTTGGCTGGCTCCTTCCTCCCACGCCCAACTCGGTCCGTGCCATTCGAAAACAGAAGTTGACATCAAGTCATTTTCTATTGTTGGAAAAACACTCATAAGAAAACCCACATCCCCTGTTGTAAAGGCATTGGAAGGTCGTGGAACAGGTAAATTTGGAGACTGCTTCTTTTTAGATTGTTTGCAAATGTGTCATCTCCATTTTTTGCCCTCATCTAATATTATTTTAGCAGTGGTAGCAGGAACGGGCACCTTAGCCACTTTCTAATCAAATTAACCAGGCCTCCTCCCACTCAGGTGGAAGTCTGGTTGGATTTTCCAGCTTGGATTTATACCCTATGGACATCAGTTCAGAGGCACTTTATCCGCTCTCACGGCTTTAGTTGCCTTGTTGCTGACGTATAAGTACTGCGGTAGTTATCAGTGTAACTTTTGCATGGCTGCACAAAGATGGATTAGCTACCACACGAAAAAACTGAGCTATTTAACTCAGCCGAGATGATCAGACTTCTTATTAAATGCAAAAATCAGACTTAAAATCAGAAGCAGAGAACAGGATAGTGGAGACTGGCAGGTTAACAAGGAAAATGCCTGATGGATTCAGACCAGGCTCGTTTTAGTATCAGGAGGAGCCACGCGGAGTTTGAAATATCCATAGAACAGGCAGGTTATCGAACTGCAGTTCTCTTCTGCACAGAAACCCGGATGGCTCAGGTGCTCTGCCAGGACTTATCAGTACAGCTCCAGTTATTTCAGTGATGTTTTGATACTTCACAATAATTAAGGTATTTTTGTCTAAGGTATGTTTCATCTCACAGTCTTAATTTTGCAGATAGGAAAGATTATTTTTAAGGAAGTGCTTATAGCCCAAAGTCTGATTTCTGCTTTACTGGTATAACCAAGAAGAAAAAAAAATCAGACTTTCTATTTTAGATGCTTGTGTTTTAACAGCTACTTTGTATCTACTTTTGTACTAAAGTTATGCTAATTTCCAGCTTCATTAATTAATTGGTACCATGAGTGTGGTATCTGTAAAAGATGAATTTTCTAATGATCCCTTTGGAAATGGTTCTTCTTAAACCACCAGGTATTTAAAGCCACCTTCCTGTCTGAGATGGATTCACTTTGGGAACAATCCCTGCGTAATTAAAAACTATTTTTGGATTTTTTATTTTTTCATAATTTTCTAATATGGCTGAAACTCATTAGGATGCGAGACTTCATTTATTAGAATATCCTTGAGCAGGAGCAATAGCAGTAAGATTCACTTCATTGAAGACAAATGTAATCCTTACAGTAATCGACCTACTGTTCACAGCAAAGAACTTCATTAGCCAATGTTAATTTGAGGCAGAAACCTGCAAAAGTAAAAAAAAAAAAACTCAAAGTGAAGGTTCCTAACTTTCTTTTGTCCTTCCTTCCCTAGTGGCTTTGCCATTCTGAGGTTGTCTTTCCACATGTCACACAAGATGAAGCCATGTAAATTGGCACGGGCTTCAATAAAGCTTTCATGGATTATGTTAGCTGTACATCTAATCCCAGCTGTGGTTTTACCTTTGCGAAGATTGGCGATACTGCAGTCGTCACTGAACCAGGGTTGGATTCATTGTGTAAATACATATATCTCTTTTTAAAAGAAAAAGTAGCCATTCTCTTAAGGCTACCCTACTATTTCACATCAGTTCACCCTGAGGATCAWGTCATATAGACAAGGTAAAAGGTGAGGTGTGTTCTGCACTCTCCCTCCCCTGCTTTCCTGGAGAAATGCTGGAGGCTTCAGTGCTGTAATTCCCTGGAGTGCACTTCATACATCCTGTCCCACTTGCTCCCTCCAGCACCAGGGCCCGAGCTGGTGCAGGGCAGGAGGAGGAAGCTACAGGCTTCCGTGCTACCTAGCCCTGCAAAGGTTCGTACCTTTGGGAATGTCCTTTCATTTCCGGAAGGATAGGCTCTGGTACAGGGCTAAATCCCAGTTTCCTGCTGCTTGCACCATCACTTTGCATTTTCCAGTTGTCTTAGGGATGAAGAAGCCATGGGGTTACACTATCTCTGTGCAGCACCTAAATCATCGTTGTCCTCTGAACCCACTCCTCAAATTCACATATTGTTTACTGATTAGCCATGGGTGTAAATCTTGAGGAGACCACCCGGGCCTGAAGAGAATGTGTCCCTAATACAGAGGATCAGGCAAGTCCACACCAAGCCATAGCTTCCAGTCACCATCAGGAGTTTCCACAAGCCTGTATATGAAGTAGCATTCAGGGATGCTTTACCTTACTGAGTGTGAGTATTTCCAGTGGGCAAGCTACAAATTAGCCAGACAGCTAATCATTTCTACAGTGACCACCCTTTCCCAGAATGGTATTTCAGATACTTATAGATACTAATTGCCTCCAGAAAGGTGTTTTTGTTTATTTTTCTTAACGTGATGTAGAAATCCAGCTGAGTGACTGCACACTGTGAATATTTCTTTACCAGTGCTTTTATACTGTTACAAATATCATCAGATTACTGGAAGTTGTGCATGGAAAATAAAATTATAAACGAAATCCTGCCCTGATTAATTTTGGAGCTCCAGCTTCCACAGCAGTACGTTTGGGATTTGTTATCGCAAGGTGCTGGGCTCTCTACTACTCCTCCTCTTTGTATTSCTGTGATTGAAAGCTGAAGACATTTAGCACCATAAAGAATGGAAAAYGGAAACAAAGTTGCACCTTACTCTCATTAGGCCATATATTTTGGTGAGGACATACCAGACCCTGTCTTTTGATCCCCCAAACAAAACCAGACAGCATTACAGCCTTATAAGTTTGGAGAACCCAGGTGCACAATGCTCTTGTGACTCTCCCTTTCAGCCGAGCACAAAATCATTGAGGTTCAGGAAAACTATAAGGAAAAAGAAGAGGTAAAGGACAGCATGTTGCGATGGCATCTTCCTTCAAGCACACAGTCCCTAAAAGGCCATGACATTTACACCCCTGTTCCTTTTCGAACTTCAACAGCCTCTGCTATCGGAGCTCCCGGTGACTCACATGATTTATTTATCCCAAGAGGCATTATATATTTGATACTTACTTCAGTTCTGTTTTGGATAGTGTTACTATTAGTCTTCCAGTTTTATAAACAGCTGTATGCAGATGATGAGATATCCAGGCTTACTGTTGTTCCACATGTGTGTAGGGCAGTTCACCGCCCAGTCACCAGTCACAAGCCCAGTGGGAGGCAGGAATCATCATAGAGGCATGGCCATCACAGCGGTGCTTAACATCAGATTTCAACACGGCTGTTGCCAACAAGGGTCCCAGTCAGTTACTGGTTCATAGGGATGACTGGGAGCAGAGGAAGGTTGCCCAGTTTTACCTTGAGAGATCATCGCTACTCAGACGCTGGCACCCCATCACACTACTATGGTATCTGCAGCACGACTTTCTAGACGATGCCACGGATAAAAACCTCACAGCTCCGGGAAGCCACGGCTGGCTGCATCCACGCAGGTCACTCAGAGCTCATCTGCAGCAGCAGCTGCACTAATGACAGTGCAGCCAGGCCAACTGGCACTTTACCGGCAGGTCATCTAGGTCTGCAAGCAGAGTGCGAGCAGGCAGAGCTCAAGTCACTACTGCCACGGGCAGGGCACAGTACATCCAGGGAAAGCGAGGGTAAACCCAGACCCAGAATTTCTTTCTATGGAAACAACTACATTTCAAATGTTACTGTAAAACAACACTGGTAATGGTATGAGCTGACCGAAACTGAAGTTAGTTATACTTTGCTTTCCCTCTCCTTCTCCAGTGTCAGAACCGGAATAATACACTTTCTGCCTGTGATAATGTTTCCTATGTTATTTTTTCCACATTATAACGCACTTTCATTCATTAATTTTCTTAAATAATGGAATGTTTACTTCCTGCCTGCATTTGGCATTAGTTAATGAAGTGCAAGCAAATGTTAACTGAACTCTCAAAGATGCGTATCTGTTCTTTCCTTTTTCTAATTAAGGTTCAACGCAGCCAAAGGCATGTGGGGAAAATCTTATTCCTATGCTGGAAACAAATGCAAGATTCAGCACCAAATAAATGTTAATTTCAAAGCTGTTTGTGGCTAAAAATAGGAGAAATGACTGTTATCTCAGAATCAACAACTGGAAGAGCTTAAAATTGAACTTGGGTCTAAAATCCAGAAGTCAGGAGGGTAGCAACCTTCAAACTGCTTATGTCTTGGCAATTAACCTCATCCCATATAAACAGACTTTGTATGCCTTGATATTTGGGCATGGATGAAAGCAAGTGCATAGGAGAAGGATTAAGAAGAAATGGGAGGGAACCTTCAGGCTCAGGGGATCTTGAATGACTTCTGTTGAAAGAAAACAGAAGTATCTTTGATATGGGGCTACATAAAGCACCCATGCACTATCCCAGTTGCTCGTGTTTCTTTATCTCAATGGTTAAGTAAGAACCAAAATTATTGCTTCATTGAAGCCACAGACAACATTCAACAGCAATGTTTGAAGCCGACTTTGTGAGATTTACAATTGAAAGATAATTTCATCAAAGATGATAGAGATAAATGAATGTTTAAAACCCATATTAAATTAACGCAATACACCTTGTTTTGAATAAATAGGAGGTTGAAAATTTGTGCTTGTATTGACAATGTTCCAATTCAYTTTAACTATTTTAGGGAAAGGTGAAAATATAACTAGAAAATAACAGTGAGTGTCATAAATACTTGGTCAAGCCTGTTGTTGATACGTTTTGCTGATCCAGCTGTGTTTCCTTAAATGTCACAAAAGAATATTAATTTTATCTAGCTGTGATGATTTTAGTGCTCAATGGTAAAAGACAACTCCTTCTTTATGCAGTGTCAGGGAGGGAAAATGGTATGAAAGAACGCGTGGGGTGTATTCTCCCTCATTTTGCTTTAGCTAGATCTATGCAGCGCCTCTGCACTTCTAGTGCTGTCAGGAAGAAGCTTTCTATTGCCTTCAGGGGAGAGATGGATCCAACCCCAAGCCCTCTGTCCAGCAAGCCCTTATGCACATTGACAGCATCCTTGATCAAGGATGATCCTATTGATCAAGGAGTCAAATGGCTATCACAGTCRGAAATGCCAAGGAGAGTTTCAAGGACTGAGTCGGCAGTTGGGAGAAAGCTAGGAATCTAGCTCTTGGCTGGAAGAATTACAGCCATGGACACTGTCCTGGATATAGGCATGTAAGTCAGGTCAAGTCTCTACCAAATGTAAGGCATAAGCAGTTATAACTTGCAGGTCTTAGAGTTTTTGCTCTCAGCTTATATAGGAGACTGATGTTTGGGTTTTTTTCTCCAGTATGCCTTATTTGGAGCTAGGATTTGAATCTCCTCAGAGTTGCAGGGGAGGCAAATCCTTGGTCCTACCAGCAAGGTAGATGGAGCAATAGCTAGCCTCACAATCTCAGTGCATGTGGCAGAAGCTGAACTGTGTGGCGTTGCCCAAACACAGGTGATCTATACGTGACTGATGAGCTGCTCTTCTTCCTTAGACTCTGCACGTGTATAAACAGTAAGGAGATAGAGACAGGGCTATCGTGCCTATAACCTCCAATTATGCCCGTACGTGTCCAAATATACCGCTATCATCGCTGGATTCCTGAGAGTGGAGAGGGTCGCCATCACATGAGGTGACCCAGAACTGGTATCTGGGCTGCAGCACTGAATAATTTAGACCAGCTTACCACAGTGGCTTGAAAACCAAAATTAAGATTTCATAGCTTTCCAGAGAATTCCACCAAACCGTACCTGCACAAAGGTATTGCTGGTAACAGAAGCTATAGTAGCATTGCTCATGTCCAAAGGGAGGCGAAATCCTCTTTGTGATAAGCTTGTGTGTGCAGTTATGGGTGTATCTGTAATTATAGGCAATGAGCAAAAGTATGGCTTGCTCAATAACGTACCCCCTCCCATCATGCCAGACACAGACAGGAACATGCCACATGATGGAGTGGTCACACTCTTATTCCTACTCTTCTCTCTGTGCTATTAGCTCCCCTTTCTGCTATTAACTCCTCTCCTCTGTTCAATCTCAGTTTTGAGCTCTGCTTGCTGCTGAGCAGCTGACTACCTCCAGCAGTTCAGTACACAACATGTATCACATGCCCGTTCTTCCGTTTGCCCTCATCTTAATTTACATTACTTCCTCTCTGCAGGGAATCTATTTGATCTACATTGTAAAGCTCAAACACACTTATAAAAGTGCATCATCATAACAAAGATAAGTAGCAAAAGAGATGCAGAGTGTTTGGGAGCATCCTTGGGAAACAGTAAGCTGCTTTCTGTGGAAAAAGGCAAAACTCTTGAAGACAACCTCGAAAGAAAGAACTGTGCAGTGGAAGGGTTGCAATACACATTAGAAAGGGATTTGGGGAGGGAGGAAAAACGGAGCTACGGAATGAGATCCTTAGATATGGGATTTGTATTTTGCATTTAACTGTTTTGGCTATTACTGCACATGATTTCAGTGTCAACACACCAGAAACCACAGGAGCATAAGCAACAACAAACTCTCAGCTCAGTTTACCAGGGCTAATATAGCTGGGAGTTCCACTGTTTTCTTTACAGCTAATGTCACATAGTTTAAACAAAAACAAAAACAAAAMCAAAAACCCACCCAAATCAAAACCCCTTCATTTCCAGAAGTCATAAATTATTATTATCATGCTGTAACCTAGTGTAAACAGGTTCCTGGCCCATGACTAAGGCCGGTAGGCCGTCCTGCAATGCAAACAGCAGCGTGGATGTCTTCCAAAGGCGTTGGATGGGGGAAAGGTTCTGCTTGGCTTGGAGTCCCGGGCATCCAGTTTCCAGCTTCTTGTCTGATTGAGAGCTTCAAGACTGGAGCATTTCTACAGGAAACGGAAAGCTCGAGGGCTGCAAATTTGGAGCTTTATGGAAACTACTTTGTTCAGAGAAGAGGGAGCTGAAGGACTACCGGGGACACCCAGGTCCGTTTCCATGTGAAGGGCACAGCTACAGCAAGCGAAGGAATGCGTTTCTCAGGAGGTACAAGCCTTTGTAAGTACCACCCATCGCGAACAGAGCAGCAAGGGCAGGATGGGCACTTTCTGCAGCAACGGACTGGTTTTGCCCCTTCCCCCCCGCCTCCCCACCCCCGCGGGAGCGCGCAGGGCAGGCGCGCGGGGCGGGCTGCGGCCACCAGAGGGCGGCAAAGGACCGGAGGGAGAGCGCCGGCCGCCTTCCCGCCAGCGGGGCGGGGAAACCGCCTTACGCGGCTGCAAGCGTGGAACGGGAGGTAAGTGCCCCGTTCTGTCAACGCCAGGGTACGAGTCAATCAGGTTTTTTCGGGTTAAAAGCTAATTTTAATTTTATTTCATGCTCTCATTCCCTTTTCACAGGGGGAAAAAAAAAAAAAGGGGGGCAAAAAATAAGAAGGAAAAACTGCAGCAGCTTTTCCGTAACCTTATGGGCTGTCAGAAGTGCTAGGGCTCTGAAAGCTTTTGTTTCTCCAGCTCTTTTTGAGAATGATCATTTTGTTCGTGACTTTCTTATGTGCTTTTGGTAACTTCAGGCCATTTTTACAGGCTTGGCTCTTGCGGTCTGACTGATCTCAGCTCTCTGATTTGTGAAGATTTTTCTTTCGCTCTGGATATTCAGAGTATTTGGCGTCGTAGACGTACATACTTTTAAAGGCAGTTTTAATGTGAAGGGTTTATGCGAATTACACTTCCTGCAGGTTTGTCACCAGAGCTGCTCCTGACTCACCCATGAGTTACCCACCTGCAACAAAGCACTCCTCTCTCACAACCAGGACATTCACACACAAAGTTACTCAGAAATATCTATCCACTGTTGTTCACACCCTCTCTTCAGTTCAAGTGTTGACTTTACTCAACAGATATTTCCTTTTGCGTCCAAAATGAGATTGCACTGTTCTTTATTTCTGCTAGCGCTGGAAAGTGAGCAGGGCTGAGCAGGAGCTTTATCCTGTTCTTGTTAATCATCAAGCACTGTAAATTACTTGTAAATCCAGGGTTAAAATCCTCATAATGCAGGCAGAAATGGAAGCAATATTTTTTCTGTTTAGAAAGACACTATAGACCGTGCTACAGCCATGAGATTCCATGACCAAGCACAGCATGCTTTGACCTCTATCAGTTTATCTAATAAAATATTACTTCTCTCTACAAATGCTGCCTTCTTGAATTTTACCCTTCAGAATCCAATAGAAACCTGGAATCTTTGCAGCTACCTTGTACAGTGTACCCATTTGACTGGATGTCACTGGCAAGTAACAACTATGAGCTCCTCTGTCTCCTCCTCACTTCTGTGCCTCAGGTATCCAGATCATTAGTTTTTAGCATAGACACTGGCTATAAGTACTAGTTGTCAATTAAATTAAAAGTCCACAATTACATCAGGTGAAAGGTATTTTTGGCCTCCAAGGAAGTAGTGTATTGACTTACCAGTATGGTCTGCTGGCCAAATATAGCTTTATTTCTTACCCTTTAGTTAAAGTACTGAAAACGCAAGTAGCCAACAGAAAGACAGGGAAAATACGGACTGACACAAACCTAGAAAGACAAGGTTGGCAGAAATCCACAGTATTTTTGGCTGTAAATGACTAGCGGCTTTCCTGGTTCAAACTCCTTCAACAACATTCAGGACACCCTGAGATTTGTTTCTTTTTAGGTTTCTTCTTAAATCTTCATGCACCTTTGGTGCCATCATAGGAAATGTTATACTACAGTTTCACGCATGCTTCCTAATTTTTTTTTTTTTCTAATTGCCACACATTTCCTGTACTTTTCACTCTTTACAGTATTTTCCATCTGTTTTCCAGAGTAATGAGAATATAGGAGGCAGTTTTCTGAAGGGGAGGATTTTCTGAAGGTTTATCCCCTCACCAGATTAATTGCTAGGCTTTTTCTTCAGCCATTTGACTGAATATAAATTGAACTAGGACCTAACCTGCCACCAAATGAATTAACATAACAAGAAAATAAAGTGATGCTTGTAGATTGTGACCCAATACAATTCTGCCATTATGCATAGGAACTGTATCTTGAATTTTAAACATTCCCAGCTCCTACTAAGATTGTAGAATTACATTTATATTGGAACTATAAAAGAAAATCACAACAGCCTCTCTATGGCAAAGGAGAAGAGCTGATGGGAAAAATGCTTTATGTTTGGGAGCAGGGAACTAGTCCTTTGAAGTGTCATTCCTTAGATTAGCCTTTCAATACAGATCACTTTAGTAGGCGCTAGAAATTAGGACAAATGACTTTCATATAGTTTTACTTCAATTTCTTCGTATTACTGAGACGTCTTCAAACTGGGGCAAAGTCAGATAAAATATCTCTCTCCTCTGAGATGGCTAATAATAGCAGTTTAAGGGATTTGTTTCTGAACCTCACTTCCAGGCACCAGAAAAAGCATTCTTTAAATACAATCTATTTTCTCATTCTCAGCTAAATGTATGATCGTATTAAAAGTGTTTTCCCCTCTTCCGTATACTCCAAACAAACATGCTGTAGTTTCAGAATGGAAAGTTTTATTTGGTTGATCATACCATCTTATATTAACTATAAGGTCAATTCCTTTCAGCTAAAACCCCTGGAATTAAGTCTGGAGCCCCACTCATCTATGGGCCCAATTGTCTTTTTCCATTCAAGCTATTTTCTTCTGTAATGGTGTACTTCTGCAAATGATAAAATAAATCAGAAATACAGGTTGTGGGCAGGTATAGTTTTCCACCTGCATTTTCTAGTAGGCTATTAAATCACAAAATCTCAGCCTTCGGTGTAAAAGATTTTTGGCATTACCAGAGAAGAGCAACACATGCTGTTGGCTTTTCAAAAGAAGTAGATTGTACCGTTACAAAACACTAAGGCCTGGTTTCCCAGGCAGTTAGCATCATAGAAACTTTTGCTCTGATTCAGCCTGACCAAGTCATTTGAATTCATGCTCAATTTGTTTCATTGCATTAATCCTTTTCAAGTTGTCCTCAGAAGTGACTGACAGCCAATGCTTTCCAGTGCTCAGAGCCCTGGTGTCACTTTTTAAGCTCATGCTCTCACATTGTCCCCTGAAATCCAATCTGGAGGAGTGGCTTTAAGATATTGAAAGAACACATCCCACTAAACTTCTTATACAGTTGGCTTGATAATGGTTTTTATTTCCTGCATTTCATTTCTCATCCTGTGATGTGTGGCGTTACAGTGCAGTTTTGTCTGATGAAAAAGACCTTAGATACTGAATGCTCTTTTCACTGGATATATAAGCATAAAGGGAAAAAGATGATGGATTGTTAAAGCATTACAAGTGCTTAGGAATATGCTTTAACTTTATGGATACGAACAGTCATCCTCGGCTTCCATGGGACTCTTTATGGGCACAGAACAAAGTACACGAGCATGTGCAGTTCAGAGTCCCTAAGTACATACTATGCTTTTTTAATATCCATTTCAATACAAAGATATTAGTTTTGTCACCAGGGGGGCTTCTTATTCCCTCCCTCTATTAGAACAGAAATAAATAACAAGATTTAAAAGAGACTAAAATGGTTATTGATTTCTGGTATATACCAAAGTCTGCCTGGCTGAAAAATTTCATGAAAATCAATCTTCATGTCATACTATGTTTTACATCCTTGGCAGAATATTATTTTCAGCAGTAAAGTAATGCATTGAAACAAGTTCTCTTTGGCACACAAAATAGACAGAAATATTTCTAAGGGATCTACTTTTATATGAAAATGGCATAAGTTTTGCTCCAATGTCTAAAGAAATTACTGCCGTCAATTTCTTCAAACAATTCTTTAAAAAACTCTACCAAGCTCCTCATAATAAGCCCATCAAAATTTTACAGTTACAGTATTTTACTTAAGACTTTTTCCTAGGCCTTAACTATAAAAAAGTAAATAAATCATTCTGAACATTTACATGCTTTTGATGTAATGATCTGTGCTACTAGCATTAATATTTCAGTGTTTGATACTGAGTGTATCAAACAAACTTTTCCATCAAGTTTGATCTTGCAGTACCAGTCTACAGGTAATATCCCACAAAACAGTTCACATTCTAAATACCCCTCTTCTAGCATGCACTACAAATTTTATTTAAATGAACAGTATGAAAGCAGATTATTTGAAAATGCATGGTTTTAAAAATACTAGACTTTTCATGAATATATGTCTAAATGTATCACACACACATCTTCCACTGTGGCAATTGCCTCAGTGTGCGGAAGAGACAACAAGAAATTTAACTGCGAGGGATCCCTGCATAGGCCAATGAAACCCCTAAAACCCCTAAGCACAGCTTACAAATGAAAGGATGCATCACCCTCGCTGCCACAAATCTCCAAAGACTCCCAGACACATGTGACTTGCAGGAAATGCCAAATTGTTGTTAGGACTCATCACATAAATAAGTACAGGGAGATCGCAAGCTCTTCATCATTTGCTTCAGGCCTGCTATATCTCTTCCATTTCTCTGAGCTGCACCACCAGAATTTCACAAGAGATGGGAGAAAAGATTGTTATGGATGTATGGTCTGTAACCCTAATGCTGGATGTCAGCGCTGTTGCCAGGGTTGAATTTACTGAACATGCTAACTGAAAGAAGCTCTGTGCACGTAACAGTTGTCTTGATATTGACAGGAACAAACTAGCCAGACCTGCACACTCTCATGCATAATACTGTTATATTTCTGGACTACTTTCATCTATGAACATCCTATTTTTACATACATGTTTTCAAGATGAGGTTATATACACACCAGATGATCTGAATAGCAACAAAGGACAAGTTAAATTCAGGTACAGTTAAAATATTCTCTCTTAATTACTCCTTTGGTGTCATTATAAACAATGAAAACGGTGTTGTATTAACAAGCTACTGGAGAGCTTATAAACAGCTTTTGCTGAACTAGGGACTGAATGGCGGCTTAAACTCTGAGCTCTATTGCTTTGACAGGATGAGCTCAGGCAATGGTGCACAGCAGTCACCCCTGCCGAAAGGCAAGCCCTGTGCTCTCATCCCATGTTCACTCCAAAGAGTAAGCTAATTTATTTGAACTATAGACATGAGAAAGGCTGGCTGGGCTGGGTTCTTAATAGCTTTTAAATACCAGATGCTTTCTGTGGTTTCATATCAGTAAATGATGCCAAATTTTTCCAGGGAAAGAAGGTTGCTCTCAGTTTTATTTATTTTGAGAAATAAATCATTGTTTAAGTTTGTCTCTATGGACTTCTGCAGCACAGTGGCAATGAAGTTCGTTCCTCTTATCTCTTTAGAAGTATGCATACGTGGTGGTAGGAGAGGGGAAATGGGAAAAAGAAGAAATAGGTTACCACTTTTTATCATTATTTTGAAGTTTTCTTTCACTTCTTCAAATGTGCAAAGAAAATCTCTTGAAGTGGTGAGAAATACTTTTGCATATAAGCTCTCAGAAGCTCCTTGTAGCAATATATGGTCCCCCAAACCCACAAACTTTTTAGCAGGCTATCTGAACTACTTCTTCACTTCATGCAAATTGTGGCTGAAATTAGAAATGACCTTCAGAGACAGCACTGCAAATGATAGTAAGAACATTTGCAATATAGTCTCTGGGTTTATGTTACCGAAGGACCATGTAAAATTCTTCACTTCCTTGCCTGTGCTGTTTTGGTGGCCAGCAAAGCAGAGGTCATTTTGTTTGTTTTACCCCTCTCATGACTTTGCTTTGCCAGACATGTGTCTGTAAGACACATCACAGTTCTTTAAAAACAAATTGTGTCATGTAGTAAAAAAATTACTCTAAAAGCATTGTGTCAAAGGCTATTTTTGTTCCCAGCTGTTAAAACTGTAGCATGACTTCGCTATTTTCTTTGCCTTTAGAAAGCTGCTGATCTTATATTAGCAAGTGAGCCTAACTTTACAATTGGAACAACTGATGAAATACAGTGAAATCAATAGTGATGATGTTAAAATAAATATTGTGCAGAAAAATAAATGTACTATTTATGAAGCACGAAAAGTCACAGGCTATAGAAAATAATGAATGCATTTATCTGAACCACTGTATCACAGTCAAACTGAAAGCCTTCTGATCAGTGAGTCATTCCTTTGCAAACATTTCTCTTTTACATCACTTATAATAGAAACTACTTGTGTAGCCTCTGCCTTTGTTGTCAGTGTACGAATCACTGAGGCATGACTGTAGGACCCCATCATATAGCCCTTGCTCCCCTTTAATTCAAGTGGAGCCTTTTTTGATGATAAAACTGCAGCAGGGAATATATTTAAAACTCAGTGACTCATTCATCTTATGGCTTTTTTTGGAGTCATTAGTGGGTCATATAACTATATATATTTCATTCATGTTCCCATTATAGTTCCTACTTATAATTGTAGTTATTTTGCTCCAATTAATTCTCTTAATAGAACAGCAGTCTCTAAGCCACTGTAAGCAATTCCCTCTTTATTTTGTGGTCCATTCTTTGACAGTTTTTTGACAGAGTCTAATCTGAAATTTCCAGATAGTAGCATACCAGCTTACAGCAATGTTTGGCATTAGCTATTTGGAGCTATTGACTCATAAAGAAAGGTTTGGAGGAGAAGCATCAGGAATGGTACAGTTCTGTTGTAGTGAAACAACTGAATTTTTATTTGCATAAAGGCCAAATAGCCTACTCTTATCAGCTTAATTTGTTTCTTTCTGTACTTAAAATAGTCTTTCAGCAATTGGAAGATTTCAAAAATTCTTTTGCTATGCCATTTCCACCCAGGAAAGAAGTTGCTATCTTTTTTTTTTCTTTTTTTCTTTTCCCTTTTGAATACATATGAAAATTAAGATATGTTTCAATAACAAACACATCAGTTTACACAGAATCTTATCATGCCAAAACATCTTTATGCTCACCATCAGCAATGAGATCAGCTCTGCTTTGAAAACAGTTTTTGTCAGCTATCGGGCTTTACAGAGATAGTAATGTTACCAGCCGAAGTGTTGGTGATTACACCATATTTGTAATTCTAGAATTATAAAAGTCCCATATGGAGTGGAAGGCAGGAAAGGAAGAACATGTGACGGCGCTATACACTTTTTTATTTATAGAAATAGTAGTTAACCAAAAGTACTCAAACTGTTCATATCAGCAAGCTAGCTCCACACAAGATCCATATGCATCTGAGCACCGAAAACTGCAGTTGCCACCCAGAACTAGATGCCCGGAGGCATCCAAAATCCTTTTTTAGTTCCTACACTTCCTAATAAAAATGGCAAAACATCTATATGTGATCCTTCAAAAATCAGCATGCCCTCCCCCACCATCCTGAGGATTTCAGAGCCTTTAGATGCCACTCTTACCACATGTTTAATCTAGAAATGCTGGCTTTGATCCTTTACTAGGAAAGTAGGAAATAATGATTTGACTTCTTTCTCTAACTAAAGCAATTCGAAAAGGTTTCTTAGGTACCTGGTCACTCTGGGGAATATGTCTCACTCTGCTTGGAATAATTAGGAATGGGAGCACTTGACTGCAGTGCTGGGACCTGGATAATAAATCTTGTGCCTCTTTACTCTGGAAAGGAACGAGTCAATCTAAGGATCTAAAGTACGGACCTAAGAGTCCAAAATAGCAGTAAAGTGCTTACATCCCTTGGCCCACTCTGTAGAGAAAAGCAATAGAAACACTCATAGCAGACTAAAGACAACCAAGCCTTGATTACACACAAACAAAAGAAATAGCCAGTGACAAATAACACCGAAAACATCTCCGTTCCAAACTATTTAATACAAGAAATTTCAAAAGCTGTTATCCCTTCCTCCTGTTTCCTCTCCTTGCCCTCCCACTGCCTCTCATTACCCAACAGACTTCTACTATCCACAAACATTTACTCAGCACAGAGCCAGGGCAGCCTAAGTCAATCTAAGGCCAGGCTGTGACAAAACCATCTTTTCCTTTGCTCTGGACATGTTTTCCTATTTTTGCCTCGCAAGGACACCAGGTCACTGCAAACCCCATCACAAGGTGATTCAGGGAGAGGAGAACTAATCGCCATTGTCTGGGTAGCTTTGTACTGCCCCAAATTCTAACTTTTGAGAAATCATGTTGAACTTGAGAAATGGTTTTGCAACAAAGAGGAAAAAATCAGGAAGTTATGTTTCTTCTCAAAACTGGCCAATATTTTAAAAGGGTTCAATAACCCCTCAAAAGATAGCTTTGTGACAAGGAATATGTAACATTCCAATATTAAATGGGGCCCTGTAATGGAGAACTTTGCTAGGAGGGCACAATTATAAATCTGTGACTGATTTTAACACCATTATTTCCTAATTTGGGGGTGCATGACTCTGCAGGCTTAATGCTGTCTTTTAATTCTTCTCTATGTGTGTAATCCACAGAATGATGATAGCCCTTTCAGAGCTTCAGACCGTTTCTCACGAGAGTCAGGATAAGTATGAATACCATGAAGGGTCAGATACAACATGGGTGTTTAGAAAGCCTAGAGCGGGACTTGGACTAAATTTAAAACTCCCACATTATAACCCTTAGTGTTTACAGGGCAGCAAATCAGAGACTGTAGGGGCACCTGGTTTTGATAATGCACAGTTTATGTCCCTTGAGTTGCACTCCTGCAGACACTCACGTTTGCACCAACAGGGCTGTGAAACCACGGCTCAGGTAATACCTGGTCCTGATTAGAATCCAGAAATAAGGGACATAAATCCTACCTATGTTCAAGAGCACACTTCCAGGAAATAGATCCCAAGTGAACAGAGGTGCCTCTCTGGAGCACCTGATGCAGAGAAGTGAGACTTAACAGGTACCTGTGTAGGGAGCACTTCCCACCACTAACACTGGCATCTCTCTGCTGACGATGTTGACCAAGCACTCCCGAATCAGTGTGTTGGCAGTTCTCTGACACAACATGAGCCAGAAAACTTTTCCTACATACTCCGTCGAAGCAGCCCAAGAGCTGGAGTCCTGATTTTACTCCAGAGCTGGGCATCTGTAAGTTCAATGCTACAACATCCAGCTTTTAAGTCCTCTGACACATACTGCTTTTTGTGCATGTCACAACAAATAGAGACAAACATATACAAGACATGTTTGGAGGGCTCATAGGAAGAAAACCTCTCCAGCTGCTTTGCATCCTAAATACCTGGAGCACAAGACCTCATAGCTACTGAGAGTTTACAGTTAAATTTAGAACTACTTCTCCTCCCTCCAAAACAGGGCCTCATTAGTATTTTCACTGTATAGATTTTTAAAACATCAGTCTGGAAATCAATTAGTCTAGTCAAGCTGTTGCCTTCCGATCCCCAGACTCCAGACCTAATTCTTTATGTCTTCTCCCCTTAGGTACATTATGACCCTGTGTGCTACTGGACTGAATTGTGCTGAATACGAAAATGCTGAGGCATTTGCACATTTCATTAACAACCTCTTAAAAGAAGTATAGTTAAGGTTTTATTTTTTGCATTAATTGTGACCTTCAGAAAGAAGCTGCTCTATTACTAATCTCCTGAAACATATGGTTTCCTTGTCAGGGGACGGGGAGTGGGTGGGAAGAGGGACCTGATTTTTTTTTTTTCCCATTTTTGAGAGCATTAATGAATGCTGCTGTATGATAACATAGGCAAAAGGGAAGGCTATTTGTTCCATTTATGTAGGACGCCAAATAATGCAGAAGCACTAATGTCATTAATTGGCCTATATGCCATCTGTTGGAAGGTGCTTTTGGTTTTCACGATGGTCACAACAGTATTACCAGCAATGCAGCAAGAACAGTTACCCAGTTAAACACTCTAGGCAGAAATGGTTCATAGAAAACTAGTAAGTGTAGGCTTGTTTTGCTTTTGTTTTTTTAAAGAAAGTCTGATTGCAATAGATGTGCATGTAGCAACAAATTAGGAGACTGATTCAAGCCCTCTTAAATAGAATGATTTGATAGGAAATCAAGCAGCGGTGATCTGATGGCAGCCAGGTTAGGTTTGGCATATATTGCAATGTAAATCAGAACAGTAAAATAAGCTTTGGGTTTTTTTTCCTTTACGGGACACATCAAGTCTCATCATTAAGGCTTGTTTGTTGTCTGCTAAATTCAGAGCAGTATTTCTCAAGGAACCAGGAAAGTGATGTGTTAAGTTTAAAGACTTTTCTTCCAGCTTGTTTATATACATGTGAATCAGGAAACCAAAAAAGAGAAGGCACTTGTTCAATACAAGAGACTAATGATAATGTATTGCAGCATACGATATTCTGAATTCACTTAAATATCACACTTTTCAAAAGAGTGTAAATGGCGCTATTTTACTTATTTTAGCCTGCAGCACAGTGTCTATTCTAAAGATTGTATGCTTGCCCCTCGCTTTAAAGCTGAGCTCGTACTTTAAAGCTGACACAACCAGTACAAAATTAAAATGGACAGCCTGATCAACAACATTCCCCACCCACATCATGCAAATCAATCAACCAGAATGACAAGAAAAGTGCCCAACACTCCCTGAAGGCTCAATTCCGTATCTTTCAAGCTTCAATTAAAGCAGCTTTCTTCAATGTTCCATCTCAAATTCAAATGACACAGAACTTAAAATGGGCTCCTGTTGTACTTTAGGGAGTGGTAATTTTGAAAGAAACAAAATATGTTTTACAGAAAATTAGCATAGTGCCACGTTGTTTCTCTTGTGCAGCTATATTAAATATATATACTGGGTTCATTTAAATAAGATCCATTTAAATATGCTTTTCATGGTTAATTGCTAAATGTAAAACATTTGCAAATTTTAGACAAAGCAAAAATTATTTGACACTTCTTTCCTATGAATTGTATTTTTTTAGATTCAAAAAGATATATCCTGAAGTAGGGAAATACTGTTATAGGGGAATGCAAGAAAAATATGTAAGTTATAACAATATGTCTCCCTCTCTCATAATTTAGAATAATTATATATTGCTAATAAAAGGAAATCATTGAGTGGCCATAAGGAGGAGTAAAGCCAAAGAGATAATTTGAGATGTATGCTTGTCAGCGACAGAAAGGCCAATATTCATGTAAATACATATTCACCATACTACTGATCAGATAATCAAAGTAGAGATTAAAATGATTACTTAATTTTCTATATGTGTACGCACAGAGTAATTTCCCAGGAACATACTTAGTCTACAACGTTCTGCCTAAATTTAAATGGTTGAGTTGATTGTACTTTCACTGTTTTCCTTAGATATACATTTTTACAGTCTGGTACATTTTTACTGTTTAGGACTCAGTGTAACATTGTAGGTACACCCGTAGCATCAATTTTTTCATGTAGCCTTCCACTCTGTTTAACCAATATTTCATGAAGCATATTTCACAAATTAGCGTATAACATGACTTGCTTCATACATGCCTATAAGTAAATGTAGGCACTTTTGACAATTTCAGCCGAAGTGTGGGAGGAGGATAACATCCATAAAGACTGTG
This sequence comes from Phoebastria nigripes, assembly GCA_035582835.1. Taxonomy (NCBI): domain Eukaryota; kingdom Metazoa; phylum Chordata; class Aves; order Procellariiformes; family Diomedeidae; genus Phoebastria; species Phoebastria nigripes. The sequence goes on along the minus strand of JAYKAV010003487.1, from coordinate 2,324,809 downwards.
CAAGCACATAAATTACTTTGGTCAGACAAGTTACTGTCTAACTGCTGAGCAACATTCACTGCCGGTGTGTATACTCCCAGTCTGTATTCACTTAAACCAGCGTTTTGTGATAGTGCGAACATACCTTAAGTCACTTAGGGTTTTTTTGGAAAGTTCACTGTTGGTGTATGTTTTTAAAAGACTGAGACTTCAAAATATATCTCATGAACTTGAGATAAGGAAGGTTGTTAGAACTTTAGTGTCTTTGGAAGTAGAGTGAAACTTATTCTGTGCATGCGTATGTGGATCTATCTATAAGGCAGAGTGACCACGTCGTCTACAGCTCAGACTGCTAAACATTTTCCTTATAAAGATCCAGTTTCAGTTGCAACTGTGCCAGAATTTAATTATTTGGGATGAAGTTTCCCATCATGAGCTTCTGCCTCAGGCTGAACTGAGTTTAAGCATAATTTAGCCTTTTCAAGAAGAAGAGTTAGGATAAAGAATTGCTAACTAAAAACAAACACACAAAACCCTTCTTTGTAACTATCTATTGAGAAGCTTTAGCATGTCCATGATTCTGACAGCAAGGAATCTTTTGCTGACCTGAAGGAAATCCTCTTAAATTTGGCTGATTAACTTCTGAAAATCTGTGTGTGTGCACATATATATATACACACACACATACATATATTTACTCAGTAGAGGCTTGCTGGGCTTGACAACACAAGCCTAAAGCATTTTCCCTCCACAGGTGATACAGACTACAGACATGGGTTGGTAGAGCACTCAGGAAGCCTTTTTCTTTACTCCTCTCTAATAAGGGATCAATCCCTAGATACAGGATATTTACTTAAGCTGCACTTAAAACATGCAGTGGAAGAAGTTCTGCCATTTGCCTAGGTAGCTTGGTTTATATCTAGAAAGATTTGTTCTAACATGTAATTGTAGCTTTGCTTTGAATGAAGCTGTTTGTACTTCATCCCAGCCACAGGGGACGTTGTACATGACTGAAGACAGTTGTCTTGTCTTGTGCCCATCCCTAGCCTGTCCAAATCTTTAACTTTTCCTTATTAGACTTGTTTGCTAAATCCGTTATTCATACTTCTTTCCTCTAGGTTGTCCAAAACTGGATACTAAGAGTAACAGAATCACCTTACACCTCTCTTAAAACATGTTCTGTGCTTTACCTCCATCTAAGTCACAGCCCAGCAGTGATCAGGACTTCTTCCTGCTGACCTTTCCCTGTCTTCTAACACTGAGAAAAGAAAGCCAGTCAAAGCTGTGAAGTCAGGCTGTGGTTTCATGATCTCGCTAAGGGGTAGCCCAAGCCAGCTATGCTGCTCAAATAGGCAGCTTCCCCTTCTCCCTCAACTTTTTACAGTGCTACACTTTTCCTCTTATCACTGCAAGTGAACCTAACTGGAGAACTTACCTATACTAAAAGTAACACTACCCACAATTTTTTTCCTTACCTAGTTTTAATGAGTATCTGATCCCTGGCTAGGTAGCTGCACAGACTGCTATCAGAGATCTTTGCCACTGCCACAGCACTTCTGGGTGATGCTGAGGAAGTCACTCCAGCAGGACTTTTTCCCTCTGATCCGTAACTGAGCGCTTTCCTTGTCCGAGTAAACTGAACAGCAAACTGAATCAGGTTGTGATTTTTTTTTTTTATCTCAGGAAGTGCTCAAGATGTGAATAAACACACACAGGAACTGTGATTTGAAAAACTGTGTCCTAGATATCTTCAGCTGGATACTCAACTACATGAGAGTAGCCATCCAGGTTGTAGGTGTTAACGTGCAGTGAAGGCAGCTGTCTAGACATGCAGTGAATGAGAGACAATCCTGCAAAAAGTGGTGTGTTTATGTAATTACAGAAAATAATAATGCCTCTGCCACAAATGTGAAATTAACAGAGACAACCTTTATCCTGTTGTGGTTTGGTTTTTTTTTTTTGGTGGGGGGGGTGGTTTGTTTTTTTTAAATTTCAGGCTGTTATTTTCATGGAATTAGTATTTTGTCCACATTTTTGATTGTGCGATAGGAAAATGACTGATAGGTAATGAATTAATATTTATCTAATTTAACACATTTTTAACAAATAGATCATGTGTAGGAACATTCACATACAAAAGTGGTTTTGAAACATAGTAATTTTGTTATTAGCTGATATCACATTTGGTGGGAGAGATAGTCTATCGGTGGGAGAAATTCACTAGTGCTCCTATGGTATCCTCTGTGCGGCAGTTAGAGCTACTATATTCCTTCTTCTCTTCTCTGCTCTTAATCAGTATAGGATTCTCTGCCTTGCCATACAACCAAGGAATTTGGGAAAGTGCTTTCCAAGAACAGAATTTGAAATTTTTATTTGAAATTAATATTTCAAATGAATTTGAAATGAATATTTAAATATTTGAAATGAATATTGAAAACATAATCCAGGAGTGCAGCACAGGCTGGGATCTACCCAGCTGGGGAGCAGCTCTGTGGAAAGGGACCTGGGGGTCCTGGCAGACAAGAAGCTCAATATGAGTGAACAGTGTGCTGCTGCGGCAAAGAAAGCCAACAGGATGCTGGGTTGCATCAACAAGGGCATCACCAGCAGAGATAGAGAAGTCATTATCCCACTCTACTCAGCGCTTGTCAGGCCACACCTGGAATACTGTGTTCGGTTTTGGTCCCCGCTATGCAAAACCAGATGTGGACAGGCTGGAGAGAGTCCAGAGAAGGGCCACAAAGATGATCAAAGGACTGGGAAGCCTGCCGTATGAGGAAAGGCTGAGAGAACTGGGTTTGTTCAGCCTTGAGAAAAGAAGGCTTAGGGGAGACTTATCACCATGTTCCAGTGTTTAAAGGGTGGCTACAAAGAAGATGGGAGAAGACTCCCTTTTTACAAGGAGTCACATGGAAAAGATGAGGGGTAATGGGTACAAGTTACTCCTGGGGAAATTCCAATTGGACACAAGAGGAAAATTTTTCACAATGAGAACAATCAGCCATTGGAATAATCTCCTCAGGGAAGTGGTGGATTCCCCAACAATGGACACTTTTAAGATTCGGCTGGACAGGGTGCTGGGCCATCTTGTCTAGATCATGCTTTTGCCAAGAAAGGTTGGACCAGATGATCCTTGAGGTCCCTTCCAACCTGGTGTTCTATGATTCTATGAATTTCAGAGCTGTAGGTAATTGCATGTAATAGCTGTTTGTTCCCATTAAATCTGCAACTCCCAGTCAATAGAGCAGGGGGATACTCTTCGTCACTGGTAAGACTGACAGTGCTTGATACAACAGGTAATAGTTTTAACATACAGGAAGACTGGGATTATGTATTTGATTCAGGGTCCAACAGTATAATTTCTGACGTTGTAATGAAAGAGTTGTCTAGCTGCACAGCTTTAGTCCTACTGGAAACACAGGAATTGTACAACTAGATCAAATGCCTAATACACTCATATTTAATCTCTAAAATTCATCACTGTGATTAATTGGAATGTATTGGCTATCATGTCACTAAATTAATGCTCCTTTAGACTTACATGGGACTATGTGGAGTGCAAGATGTAGTAACCTTTAATATGGGGAGCAGCAGCTTTGCCCTTGGCCATGTGTTAACTTCATGTGCCTGTTATGTAGCACATTTTACTGCATTCCTTCTAAAGGAACAGGTGATGACTATTGCTTACAAAGTACTTTGACTGTTTGGAAAATGCAGAGTATCAGTTTAAAGGAAGTTTAACTTCCTTTCACAGCACACGAAGTGTTAGAGGGGTCTGATCCTCACTCATTAAGAAGAAGAAGTTCTGCTAGAAACACACTGACCTATTGGGCTGATCCGGGATGGCAATGCCTGTGCTTTTTTACAAACTCTATCATTCCAGAGTTAAATATTCTCACACTCCGGAGGAATGTTACAGAGTTAACAAATGAACTTATTCCCACTTTGAGTCTCAGAACCAGTTAACTAGCATGAAGCCTGTTGACTTGGAATACTTCATTAGGATTTGAATGCGTGGAAGACTAAGTTTATGCACCTTTTGTAAGTCAAGAGGGATTAGATTATTAGATGGCTTCCTCAAGTCTTTTGGATAGATTCCTCTTCAGGGTAGGTGTTAATGAGCACGTTTATGAGCGTAAGACCTGCCCAGAGGAACCTGCAGAAAATCTGAAAAACCCTGTGAATCAGCCATGCTGAGCAGCAGTATGCATTGTCCCTGGTGGTAAAATGTGTGATATAGCTATGCTCCTCCCAGTACTCAAATTTAGATAGGCAGTACTGTGTAGACATGCACAAACCGGCTCCCATTCTCCTGCCTTCACTGCATCTGGAGTTGCTACCTTCAAGTTACTTCACCCAAACTAGCCAGCAAAGTGGCATACTGAGGAATGGTGGACTAGATGAGCAGAACAGAGCAGGCAGCGTGCAACAGCCATCTTGCATTTTGGAGAGCCACATCTCCACTGCAGGCATATTTATACTATGCAATGCAGCACAGAGGTCCCTGAATTGTTTGGAAAGGGTAATTTTGGAATTTGAAACAATATAGCCATGTCAAGGAATAGTCTGACACGCTTTTCTCTGGCATGACTCTAGTTTTCTCTGGATCTGTGTCTCTTGCACAGAGCTTCTGGCACAGCAGTTCACTCTCTCCCTGCTCCCACCCCTGCGTTTGTGTTAACAGAGATGTCTGAGGACAGAGTGCAAAACAGATCAGGAAAATAACATCCAAGTTTCACACGTTTTTGGAGAGTTTTTGTGTATGCTTTAACCTGGACTGTTTCATTGATCTCATTTACAGTTGCATTAGCCATAACTGTGCCACAATGAAAGGAACAAGCATCTGGAAATTTCTTTAACCAGCTTTGCCACTGGAGAAAACATGCCACCGGATTGCTTGGTCATTGAGGTATTCTGCTTCAGTTAATTAGCTCTGCTGAAAGGCTCAGTTAATTAGCACGGATGTAGAGTTGCTCTGACACAGTTATACTGCTTGCAAGACCTGAGCAAATCCCTCCGCATGGTGCTGCAGCGCGCCCTGTAAGAAGCGGGAAAGTGAGAGGAAAGCAGGAGGCACGGCACGCCTCCTCGTGCCTTCTGAGGACCTCAGCCCCTGGCCTCGCCGGCGGCCAGACCTGTCCACCTCCCATCAGGAGAAGCGAGCGGGTGGGGAGTGCTATAAACCGCTTTCTTTGATGACACTTCTCCATTTGCCTTGTTACTAACCCAGGCGGTAACACAAGTAGACACCAGGTTCCTCGTTTCCTCGCGCAGCCTGGCAGCTGGCCTGGGCCTCAAGCGGCTGAGGCAGGCCTCGCCAATCTCGTGCTAACCTCTGAAGCCGCGCGCTAGAACTCCTACGCGCCCCGCAGCCCGGAGGTACAGCCCGCACGCCGCAGGCAGGGCAGCTCCGGGAGCAGACCCTGCCCTCCCGCTGGGGCACGGACCCGGCCAGGGACCGGAGCCGCCATGGCCGCCGCCCGGGCAGCCCCGCTGTAAGGTGACAGGTGCCCGCGAGGCAACCCCCGCCAGGGCGCATGCGCGCCCGCCGCGGRGCGGCGAGGGGGGGGAGGGAACAGCCCCCCCGGGGGTGTCTCCGCTCCCATTCACCCCCCCGCCCCGCCTCTCCCGTTCCCCCTTCCGGAAGTGGCGGAAACTGCCGAAGGAATCCGAGTGCAGCCGAAGCGGGGAGTTGAGGACAGTGCGGGGGGTGGCCGGTC
>JAYKAV010003487.1:2273471-2318980 GCA_035582835.1 Phoebastria nigripes | reverse complement strand
CCCCGCCCCGCCCGCCCAGCCCAGGCGCAGGAGCCGGCGGTGGCGGCGGGAGCGGGGTCGGCTTCGTGGTCTTGCGCTCCGCACCTGCTCGCCTCGGTCTGCGCGGTGGCGGCGGCTGCAACGGCCGTAACTGCCTTCCGCGCCCCCTGGGGGAGCGGGGCGGCGGCGGCGTGGCAGGTACCGGGCGGGGCGGCGGTAGCCGGAGCGGCGCGGGGCGCGGAAGCCGGGCTACGGGGAAAGTTGGCGCCGCCGGGGCGCCTTCGGGAGGCGGGGGCGGCGGTGCCGCCGGGGCCGCCCCTGCGCCTCCCTCCTCCTCCTCCTCCTCCGGGCGGGCAGCTGGCCCCGCGCCGGTGCCGGGCTGGCCGCTGGCCCCGCGGGAGAGCGGCGGCGGGGGCGAGGGCTGCTCCCGGCGGCTGGTGGGGCTGGAGCGGGGGCGAGGGGGGAAGCGAGCGGGAAGGTGAGCGGGGGTGCCGGGCTGGCTGTCAGCCTGTGGCCCGTCGTGCCGTGCCGTGGCGGCGGGGAGCGGGCGGCTCGGGGCGCCCCGGGGCGCCGGCGCTGCTCCGCGGGGTCCCTCCGGTTTCGGTTCCCCTCCGCGCCTTGTGTTTTCGGCGGGGTGTGAGGGCGCTGCGGCCCGGCGGCTGGGCAGGTGGGCACCCTCGGGTCCCCAGGGCGGGGAAGGTCCCGTCCCGTCGCCGCTCGCTCCTGCGCTTGCCTTTGCTGACTCTTCTCATAGGGCTGGTTTGGCTCCTTCCCTCGTCCGACCTTTTCGTCCCCCAAATCGTTGGCGGAGCACCCCGCCTAAGAGTTTTTTCGAGCCCGTCCGAGCACCGAGTGCCTTAGGCGGGTTTAGGAGAGGCGCGCCGCCGGCCCGGCCCGTGCCCCTGCCCGCACGGACAGACGGCCGGCCGGCGGCTCGGCACGGTCTGCCGAGGGATCAGAACTCGAAGCCCTGAGATAAGTAGTTTGTGGTGCTGTGTCAGGAGCTACCTCACCTCAAAGGCTGCCGGGTCTCCACAGTAGTTACTTTCAGCATTTTGGGTGCAGGCTCATAGTGTGGAGATACAATAATCTCCAATACATAATATATCCATATCTGTAATATATCTGACATATATAATATATAAATGTATATGAAGTGTGAAAACGAGTTACCTTATTGGTGTTGTGAAACAGATGCAATGACAATAACAGATGATACTTCTTTTAATATATAATTCCCATGAATCTTATGGCACTTCTCATTTCCTCTCTACTGAGATTATCTAAAGTAATTAGTCAGCCTCTCCTCCTGTTGCTCCTCGCATTCCTCTCTTTCGAAGATATGGGGTTTTTTTTGTTTTCCCTGCTAGGATGGTTGCTTCCCTCGTGGCTGTACAGCTTGTCATACAAATTTCTCCTGCTCCAATACCTATGTAATAGCAATCAGAACAAATTAGTGCTTTGATAATATTAAATACTGGTATTGCTACTTTGATCGTCCAAAACTGTCTTTTTGGTAGGAATATATATATTACTGAAGTACTAATTTTGCACAGTATTGCATAGAAAAATTATTTATAGAAAGTGAATTTAGATGTGTAGCTTTGGAGGGGAGTTGCACTTTCACTTTTTTCTTTTTTAATTTATCTGAAAGTAATCTTTAGAAGAGACAAATTGTCCCTATTACCTGGGTGGTTTTGATCGTAAACGAAACCGTTAACAAACAGGACTGTGGGGAAGAAAAGTCTGCTTAATTACCATATCTGGAAAAACTTGCTAATGAAATACAACTACTAAATTTTTATGATGCTGACATTCTCTGGCACTGTCTTGTGGCAAAAATGTCTCGATGGGTTGGTGACAAATGTCTAATATATCTTTGGTTTTTAGTTCATAAGGAAAATGTAATATTCCACRTATTTCTAAGTACACTTAACAGAACAGCTCATTTGAAGAACCAACTTGTGTTGATAAGATTGATTTTGTTTCATTAAACACTCTAATGTTGCTGGCAGTAGATTCCTGGAAAAACTCTTAACGCTTGTTATCTCTCTCTGTTATTTAATAAGCATTTCTTATGTGTCCATTATCAACTTTTTTGCACGTTCTAAGACTGGGACAGTTTGTTCATGATTTCAGGACAGAATTTGGGTAATATCACAGTCACATGTTGTACTGTACAAAACTTTTTACCCCTACACCTCCAAAATACTTTTAGTACAAACTAAGACTGTAATAGGACTATAGTTAAGTGAACTTTGTAATTTAATAGCATATCCAGAAAGCTCTATAATTGCTTCTTAATTTATCAATTTGTATTATTGGTGTAATATGCTTAATGCAGAAGATGATAATGAAAAAGCTAGTGTGGTAGTAACATTACCTTCTTGCATATGTTCATGACTTGTCACGTGATAAATCTTGTTTTCATCCACTCYGGTGGACTAAAATGGCAACTGATTTCTAAAGATCTTGGGTGGTTTTTTTTAATAGTCAGTATTATAATAGAGACAGTTGTCCATACAGTTGTCCTAGGGGAGACCTTATTGCTCCTACAACTACCTGAAAGGAGGTTGTAGTGAGGTGGGTGTTGGTCTCTTTTCCCAAGTAATAAGTGATAGGACAAGAGTGATAGTTGCACCAGGGGAGGTTTAGATTGGATATTAGGAAAAATTTCTTCACCAAAAGGGTTGTCAAGCACTGGAACAGGCTGCCCAGGGRAGTGGTTGAGTCGCCATCCCTGGAGGTATTTAAAAGATGTGTGGATGTGGTGCCTAGGGACATGGTTAAGCGGTGGACTTGGCAGTGTTAGGTTTAGAGTTGGACTCRATGATCTTAAAGGTCTTTTCCAACCTAAATGATTCTATGATTCTATACGTTTCTAAGCTGTGACCTACTTTTTGTACTGGTGGGTAAATAATAGCTTTACATAGACACTAAAAGAGTAACCTTACATAGGCACAGCACTAAAAGTGGTGCGTACAGAAGCTATTAATGTTAAATTCTCCAAGGTGGCCTAAGTGCAGGTACAGTGAGCAGTTCTTCTGTTTTGTCACTTTGTGTGTTCACAAATTATATTTGCCATGCTGGCATCTATACATAGGGCTATTTGTTCATTACAAATTGAGCAATTAAAAGTAAACTGAAGCTTAACGGTGATGAGGACCATTGTTACCAACCATATTATTTTAAATATGGTAAATGTGCATTGTAAGTTTTGTAGGAACCTTGTGGCGTGTTTTTTTGAATGTGGAACAATTACATAAGCTTTATAACCATGAAGTTGAGAACTGGTTGAGAACAGAGGCAACAGTGTGTGGTCATCTACTGAAAAGTTTGCACTGAAGTGGAAAAGTGAGAGAACAATATTTTCCAGTTGTTTTCCCAGAACTACAGCTTTGAGTATACTAAGCAAAAATTATTTATTTTAATTCCTCCTTGTATTAGTTGGTGTTAGTTTGTAGCATTGGTTTCTCTTATCTTCTGGCTACCTACGTGTGGCAGTGCAATGCATATTTTGTTCTACCGTGTTAAGTGCATGAGGTCAGTCAACAAGGGGGATTTGGCACAACGTTGATGAGCACTAGCGCATCCAGCTTGCAGGTGTCTGGCTTGTGGTGAGAATCCCCCTGATGGGAGCATCAGATACCTTGGGCTAGAACATGGGACAGCTCTCACTTGAGTAGGAAGCTACCCAAATCAATCAACAGGTAATTCTGAACGGGGGTTGTATCTTAAGCCCACAGGAAAGGCAGGGTTTAGGCAACTTAGTCCAGATACATGAAGTGTCAGTATCAGCCAGAAACACTCTGCCTGCAGTTTTGTTTTGGAGTTGGATGCTTTTCATGAGCTATAGTGTTTTCTTGTTATCAAGGCCTAAAAATCAGAAGGTGTGTACAGTCTTACCTCATGACAAGTGTGAATTAATGGGAGGTAAGTTATTCTTCTGTCGGGGTGTTTACTGAGGGGAAAGAGCAGGCKCAGAGGCAGTTGGAGTGGAGTAAGAGATGTACTGCAAGTTCCATCCTGACTTATCTTGAGATAATTTACTCTAATCTCCCCATGCCCTAAGATACCATTGCCTTCATATCAGCATGTACTGAACCTTACCGTGAGTTTTTATTTCTATTATTAGCATTGTAATATGAAACTTAGTCACGTGTCCTGTATAGGACTTTGTATTCCTTTTCTTTCTTCCTTTCATATCCTTGCACAGAAAATACTTCATGAAATGCTAGGAAATCAGATAATATAGAAAACATTCTCCAATGACTTGCTTTATAAAGCTTTTTTTTGGTCTTAATTTTTACATGACTCCTGTTGGCAAACTGCATTCAAAATCTTGAAGAGCCTTCTCCCTAAGGAAAACACTGATGCTTCCTTAYGTAATTCAGTCACTTGAGATGTGCCGAAATCACCGTGATGCTGAAGTCAGGTCATGCCTATCTGCTAGATTTTATGTTTTAGATTTCTGAACATTGCAAATGAGTAATGGCAACAAAGGGTTCCTCTCTGCTGGGCCAGGAAGATTAAAGAGAAACTTCAAAACCTTGTAGGTGCTCGAAGCACTGCTGTACTGTCATTCATTTGGTGAGTCCCACGTGCTCTTGGCTTGCAAGTTTGAGAAGTCAAAGCAAAATCTGGGTTCTGGGCATACATTTGAAGTACAGATTCTCCATCTGGCCCTCCTCAAGAAGACGTGAGGTATTTTTAAATCAGTTTCCAGAAGAAAAGTTGGAAAAGGTACAAGCAGAAAGGTTTTCACCGTTCTGAGAGTTCCTCTGGCTTTGGCTGGCACACTTCCACGGTTTGAGGGCCTTCTCTTCTCACGTGGCCTTGCTGTCTCGTCTCGGCATGTGTCTTGGTCCAATAACAACACCTCTCCTTTTCTTTAACGCAGTTCTTCTGTCCGAGAATCCTCACTGCTGATTTAGCAGGAAGAGTGTATCACTGCATGAGGCATACGGTGGATCTCTGCCGGCTTTAGGCCCTTAGTCTGAAGCCAGCACGTTATCCTAATTGCCTCTGTTTGAAACGAAGATTATTAGGATTGGRCTAATCTGATTGATTTCTGTGACTACGTTCCCTCTGTTAAACTTCTGCAAATCACTCTTCGATATGAAGATTAAAGAACAGTAGAGAAGTAATGCAGTTTTATAGACAAAACGGAAATCACAAGAAACAGTGAAGCTTGCACATGATACAGCCATATATTAATCTGCCATGTTGGCTGTAATTTCATCAGTTCCSTCTCTTGGCAAGTTTAGGTTTCATACAAGCACTTACGGCAACGTATGTTGGGGAGAGAGAGTGTGTCCCAAGCTTTGAAGCATGACTAAAAGCCCTGCTGAGGAAACCGTGTTTTTCGGAATCTGAAATTCAGAAGAGCTCTTCAAGATAAGTGATCATAATCCCTTTTCTAGCAGAAGGAATTTGGGGCTTTTTGAAAGGTGTTGCTTTCCAAAAGCGAAACATACTTTTCCTTGCATCAGGGAGTAGAAACACAGCCAAAGTAGTATGTCGCATGCTTGCTTCTATTGATCAATTCAGTATGTTTCAAGAGGTAATGTAGCAACCCTTGTCATGGCCACCTACTTTCTATCATCTTTATCAACAGCCAGGTTTTATCTTCCTAATTCAACCTAGCTGTCTGTGCGCTCTGAAGCTGGTTAGAAAATTACTCTTAATCGATACTGTGCAGTATTAACATAGTAACTTACCAGTCATAGGGATCTCTTGTTTTTCTTTTTAGAATTTCCCCATTAAGATYTAGTGATGTTGCTCATAGAAGTTCATGAAAAATGGGAGCAAAAGCCAGTCCTTAATTCAAACCTGTACATGTGTGTTATAGTGGGCAGTAAAGTTTTACAAGGCGTTCGAGAGGTTTTTCATCGTTTGAGGTAAAAACAAAATCAATATATTTTTAARTTCTCTGCAAGAAGAAGAAAACTGGATGTACGGAAAGTGATTCTAACTCTACTTTGCTCTTCTATTGTAATGTAATACGAAACCAATTACGTACTCTTCCTTTAAGTTCACATAACCTTTCAAACAATCTAACGGGTTTAATTTCTGAAATGGTAAGGTGGACAATACTGAACTGTGCTTCATTTTTATTTTTTTATTTTCTGAAAGAGAAGAAATGGTAAAACTGGTGTGAAATCATAAAATGCTTCAATCTTTGTAGTGGCAAATGCAGTTYCAATGGTTTGATAGCAGCTTTAATTTTAGTGATTCTGACAGATGCCAGTAGTACTAACCGAGGCTGGATGCCTCAGTGATATGTTTTAAATATCAAGTAAAACATAATGTGCACAAAGTAAAGCTTCCTTTTCATTTTTTGTATATCAAGAAACAAAAAGCTCCTTTTCTTTTTAAGTCATTTATTATTATACTATTAACGAGATTTTTTTTTTTTTTTAACTTAAACAAGACTTTAAAAAAATAGCTTTGGAAAAAGAACAGTTGTAAGCAACTGAAATCAACAGTGAAGTATTTCAGTACTAAGTCAAATGCTGTTTTGTTTGCACTTTGAAGTACCAAAGTAGTTACAATTTGAGATCTTGTTCATTGATTTCCCGCTGTCCTCTCCCTCCACCCCCAGACAGATTCTGATCGGGTGTGTGTAGTGTTACGGAAAGCAAGCGGTTCATAACACCAAACTGTGATGAGTAACCATGGCTATTTCCCTAGCAAGTAATGTGATATAGTTACGCTCTGTGGAATGACGCATTCTATGAATCAAAGCTGGGAGCCTGAGCTGTGACTTGTATATGCGTGGGTTTTTGTACTGTAGTGTTGTTCTTGTGTTGTTTTGCCTATGGTTGTGTGAATATGGATCCTGTTGTTCAACATGGGGCATCTCCCAGGGATTGGCCCTGAGTATGCAGAGGTCTGATCTCTGCTCTTTCACCGAGTTTTGGTGGTTTCTTTTAAAGCTTAATATTTTTATTCCAAGTATCGGATGTATGAGCAGTTGGCTTCTATTTCTACGTCTATATCAGTATAAAATGCTTTTCATAATTTTGGCAACTTTCTGGTTTTTTCGTAGTCTTACATAGATGGGAAAGGACTGCACTTCTTGAACTATAATGGTACAGGTAGAGGCACAGCTTTTGGTTGTAGGCAAACTTGGACATGTACCTGAAGTTAAGCGCATGCAAGGATTTTTTTGATTGCTGTGGTTGCTTCAGTGCTAGTGGTTTGTCTGGAAGAGGGTAACTCCTTGAATGTGTTGCTAATGTTCTAAATAACACATTAAAAATCTCTAGTGTGTAGATAAAGCAGGTTGTACTTTGGTCAAGTTGAAGATCAGCTAGCACATGCTAAAGTACAGCTTACCTTATCTTCATGTTTTTATTTCAGAATGTGTTAGTCCGTGTTTACTATAGGAAAGAAAGGCGTCTTTGAGCAACCTAGTGAGCACAAGTTGTCCTGGTTGGCTTTCAGTGGTTCTTATAGGATGGGACAGTTTCTAGTTTTTGCGCATACTTCTAGCCATATGTGTATATATATCAGTAAAGATTTATTAAAGCACCTTGGAAACTCATTTAAAAAATTTCGGCTAACATCCTGGCCTACAGTGTGGATTAACTCCATAGTTATGGTATAGTTCAAACTTTTATCATGTCCCTGGCTTCTTATTTTTGGGTCCAGTATGTCAATGGATTTTGTTAATTACCAGAAGGCTTTAAGGAGATCAAGTTCTTGAACTCTGATAGTTCGCTTTTTCACACGGCGCTCTCTAGACTACTGTTGTTTGATTAAGATTTCCACCCTTGCATATGCCTAACTCAGTTTTAAATCTTGATTCTCTCCATTAATTTATCAATCGATGTAACTGTTTATTAGAACCGTCCTTCTGTTAACTTGAATGATATGAAAAGCCTGGTTGCAATTTCAGTGTCTGTTCTGCCCATTGCCACCTCCAACTATGGCTTTCTTGGATGCCTGGTAAAAACAGTGTCACAGATTTCACTTGATGGAAACTCACTGGTGAACTTTAGTTTGGGTAGAGCATAAGCCACTCTCAAAATCATCTTGTACATTATTATTCAGGATTAGTTTGAAAAGAGATCATTCCTTTTGGGAATCTTTTTAAAGAAAGATCTTATTTTATTAAGGATCATAAACCTTTTTCCTCTTCAAAACATGTTTCTGTAAATACAATTTGTTTTGCGTGACATCTGAAAAAGTTGCTAAGAATTTAGTCATGTGTGAGTTTGAATACCTAGTTAAGAACTTAAACTGTCAATGTATTTAAGAAAATTTAAAAAAACAGTAGAACAACACAGCTTAGGCTGGTCATCGAGGTATGCAGCATTTGATGGCTGTTTGCTACAATTTTCAAAGCCAGTGATATAATTACAAATATTTTTTTACAATATATAATGGCGGGGAACAATTTTGGGGAGGGGATCAATACTTTCCATTTTACTCCAAAAGTAATAAGCAATTTGAGATGTCACTGAGAAAATTCAAATTTGTAAATGTTGGGCAACTCTTCATCTGTGAAAATACTTGTGGTACTGTACTCCATGTATATTAAATTAACAGTAGCTTTTAATAAGACTGCACACAAGTGGTTTTTTTATATTTGCAGCCATGGTGGAGCTTTTTTTTTATTAAAAACCAAAAAACCTTCAGCAACTGATTCTTCTTGCTTTCAGATTTGTTTGACTTTAGCAACACAGTTGTTCTTTGAAGTAGTTGCCAGAAAATTTCATAAGCTGAGGGAAAGTCTGTGGGACCGCGCCAGTCAGGGCGCGCTACTGATGTGGCAAGAGACCAAAAATGCCTGACAGATTTCAGAACTCCCCAGCAATACTCTTGTAGTAAAGCAGCTGTCTTAATTGTAGCTTTCCGTTCATTAAATTCAGTGGATTTTAAATTTATTCTCCAGCTTTGGTTATATGTTTCCTATTCATATTGAAAATGCACACCTGGAGAAAGATACCTATCTGAAGAAAGCTGGTGGTTTGGCACCTGGCAGCTGATAAGGCTCCAGGATTAAGGGGAACACAGTGGTTTTTTGGTAACTAGGAAGTGATTCAGTGTTTAATAATGAGAAAGGTTGTGTTTTCTTTTGTCTTACGCCTTTTCTAGGCAGCTATGACTTTATTATTTTTCAGATAAATATTTAAACTTTTCATTCATTCTGTCCTGATATGTGGTACCTTTGACCAAAGGTACCAAATAACTGATGGAGTGTGTGTGAGCGTGCTGTTACTATTCAATTAAGCAGCACTTAATTGACTAACAGCGTTCTGCTTCTAGCCAGTGCACTGTGTATACCACTTAGTATCTCCCTGGAATGAATAGGGAGCTTCATACTTTTGTTGTAGCTGAATGCATAGGCTTGCAACATCATGTTTCTTCAAAGTGTGAAACAAACACCTATCTGCCAGCATAATGGTAACAGACAACTTTTATTAATAGCATGTGCTTTTCCGGTACATTATTATACAATAATTCACCACCACCACGACACCATGTGCCCCCCCCCCGCAACTGGCTATTTACAAATACGCAGTTGCATTCGGTATAGGATCTTTGATGTCTTGTTGTAGTGAAACTATCTATGTGCTTAATAGTAAGGGAGGGCTTTCTGTTGTGATACTACCCTTTTGACACAAGCTTCACGTGTTTGGTAAATGCTCAAGCACAAATACAGTGCTTTGAATATGCCTTTCCCCTRTTTCCTTAGAGATTTAATTCCTTATCAATATATTACATAATGTGAAGCTGAATTTGCACGCTTAATTTCTAACTCCTTAAGTAAAGATGGGAAACTCCTTGTTTTTTCTTTTCTATCCAAGTGTTTTACTGAGCATTCTAGGAAGAAGTTTGTTGCCTCTTTCCAAGGATTACTTGTTTTGTTACCCGAGTGTAGAGCAAAACTGCTGGAAGCCCTGCTCCAGGTTTTCACTGTGGCCTGGCTGCTGAAACACATTCCTGCCTCTCTCATTGGGGGATTTTTTTTTTTTTTTTTGCTTTTATTTTGTTAATTTTGAAATTCTTGCATTTTGATGTGTTGGAAGTACTACACTTAACTCTGTTCTGTAGTATAAAATTAGTTTCTTCTTCTTATCAGTATGAACAGAACAACATAATTACAGAGTTGTTTAAAATCTGTGGTGAATTGGTAAACCCTGTTTATTACATGTTAATTTATATTGAGCTGAGTGTGTTGGCTTCAGGTCCTGAGATAGCAGTACATTTGGTTTTACAGTGTCACTTATCTAACTATACTTGGTTTCTAAGCACTTATATCTGACTTGTCAGCAATCGAAGGTTTTGTGGTAATCAAACAGCATGATTCAGTGGAATATGAAGCTGGGTATATTCAGAATAGACCTAGTAATAAAGGTAATTCATCACTAGAATAACTTGCTATTATTTGTGTTGAATTATTGATTCTGAAAACATGACATAAATAATGTTTCTTCAAAAAAACCCCATCCTCTTGGAGCAAAATGATTGTAGAGGAGTTGTGTTCTTTTTATATAGGAAACCAAGCTTAGTCATAATGTTACCCATTTTCCTTAGATTGTGAAGGAGGACTCTGACCCTTTATTAAAAGGAGTTTTGATGGATAACGTACTTTTCCAATAGCACCTGCTGAGATTAATTGAAGAATTGAACCGCGTTCTTAACAAGTGATCCTGTAGAATCTGATGTACTGACGTCTAAAGTCAGCTCTGTCATCAGGTACTCTCAAGAGCAAGAGATTTTGTTACTATTATCAGTTACAAATTCCGTTACTTGTTAACCAGTGCGTGCTATGTTTGACTGACTTGGAGTAGTGTCATGTTGTGCGCTAGGGTCATCTGTGTTTGTGTTTTTCTAATTACCCAGGAAGTAAATCTTTCCCAGTATAAGAGAACTGGTTTAAAATTTCTCTTTTGGGTGTCAAAGCAAGCAGCCAAAGACAAATACAAGCTGTGTTAAGCTGGTATGAAGAAAATAAATCTGCACGTTGCTTAGTCTGCCAAGTGCCCAACACTGTAGCTTTTTTATCACCTCATTTACCAAAGGCAAAAGTAGCTTTTTTTTTTTTGTCCCCTGTTTTTCCCTCTGCCCCCCATCCCCTGAACATTTGTATACAGAAAGCATTAACTGAAATGCCAAACTTGGTTTCATCCCCTCCACTGCTTAATTAAGTAAAATTACTTCTAAGCCCAAGATAACATGCTTATCCTTTATAACTTTCCCTACAAAAGTAGACTGTAGGCCAAATGTTACAGATGCTCTGAAGAAGGTGTTCCCGTAAGTGTCATCTCGGTTGTGTGCATGGTAGCAGCACTGGGTCAGTCCTGTGCGTACCGATGTTCCTCAGCTGCCAGGTGCACGTACCCAGAATTGTGTAATGGCCTTCCTTGGTTAGAGGTGGCTTGTGTCGTTCATTGAAGCTCGTTTGCTTTTCTTTCTGGCAGTGAGGAGAAAAACTGGCTTTACAACCATTTGCTGTATGTTGTAAGGCAAAGTTGAACTCTTAGCACAGGTCATTAAAAAAAGCCTGTTTTACTGGATTGATTAGGTGGCAGCTTCAAGGAGATGAGCGAATGTGCCTCTCACCAGCAGAAAAGGTCAGACAGCGTGACAAGCCTGGCTTTATTAGTCTCCTTCCTTTCTATCCGTTGAGATCCCTATTGGCAGTTGATGTGTGACGAGTAAGCAAGGTGAAAGTTTCTGTTTCTTCAGTACTTTTACCTTTGATGTCCTGTCAGGTGACCTAAAACAACGTTGGATCAAATGAACGTTCCACTCCTGAGTGTGTTTTGTTGTTTAAAGAGCGTACTGGTTGTCCATGCCTACCCCAATAATGTCCGACTCTGTTGGTTAGTTTCAACACATTTTATTAAAAAAAATAAATTGAGATGTCTTAAAGACATTAAGCTGTGAACTATATAAAAAGCTTAGTGCGTGCCCTAAGGATAGGGCTTCAGTGTGAGGCTCAGCAGGTGTATATATTGTTTTGCCCAAAGGGTAGTGAGTGAGCAGGTACTTGACTTGGGTTCAACCACTACCTATGTTGCCTCACTCTACATGCTCTAACTAATGGCTGGGCAAGACAAGAGAGGGGACTGGCAGTACGGAAGCATCTGTGGGACTCGAAGGCTTGGGGTCTGGGAGCAGAAGAGAGGAAGAGCTCAGGCTTGGAGAGGTGGTGGCCTGGGATCCTATGGGATGAGAGTAGTTGTACGTACATGATCAGAGGCATCCTGGCATGCCTATACGACTCAGTAGGACAGTGAATGGTGCCAGAGGTAGCCACCAAAAGGGATCACTGCTATATTACCAAATTATTCAATAATAAATAAATAACTTGAGCAGTTACATACATCACAAACTGTAGTTACTTGGAATAAATATTCTGCAGACATTAACTTCTAATGCCTGTTGGTTCCTGCTGCATTGCTAGTGTTAAGACATGACAGTTGTCCAGTGTTGGATAATTTCTGCAATATAGAGGGTTCAGTCTTCACTTCATACTTAGACTATGTTATCAGACAATGTGATACATTAGGTTAGCGTGTTGAAATTTGAGGATGAAATTGTTAGTGTACTAAACTACCTGTTTATTCCTTCTTCTATTTGGATGGGTTTTGTGGTGTTTTGTTTGTTTGTGGGTTTTGGTTTTTTGTTGGTTTTTTGTTTGGTGGGGTTTTTTGTTTGTTTTTTGTTTGTTTTTTTTTTTTTTTCCAATTAGATGCCTGGATATAAGGGAAAAAAAAAATCTTTACCTTGAGAATGACTAAATCCTGGAATAGGTTGCCTAGAGAAGTGGTGGAGTCTTGCTTCCTGGAAATATTCAAGGTTTGACCTGATGAGACCTTGGAAAATCTATTTTAAAGCCCTGCTTTCAAGAACAATTAGACCAGGTGATCTCGAGAGATCCCTCCCAACCTAGATTTTTCTATGATTCTGTGATTTAGGTCATATATAGCCATGTTTTTCTAACATATTGGTGATAGCTTAATGAAAATAACATTAATCTTGTTAAAATAATAGATTTTTTTTCTCTGCTGAAAATACATGTGGGAAATAAGTTAGTCCACCAATGCAAAACTTCACCACCACACAATGATAACCTTATTAAAGGAGTTGACGCTGTTGTTCTATATTAGAGAAATAGCTATAATACTGATACTCAGTTATTTTTATTTATATGAGAGCAGAGTCTAAAATGAGGAAAGAGCTTTCAGTCAGGTTGCCTCCTATAGGATTTTGCTTGATGTACACCATGCTGCTAGAGTAGTGTTTAAAGACCTGGTTTCAAATATAATCAGAAAGCATGTGACTAGTAGTACCAAATACCTTTTTTTTTTGCTTTATTATTGGTTATATGTAAATGATGAATGCCTGCATGAAGAAGATTTTATGGCCAAGTGTGTGTGTGTGTGTATAGACACGTAATATACATATTGATATACTTGTTGCAGAACAAATTGAGCATGTTAAGACAAACATATAAATAGTGCAGATACACGTTTCAAGACACTTTGAGGTAGACAAATCCTGGTTTTTTCTTTTTTTTTTTTTTTTTTTTTCTTTTTTCTTTTTTTTTTTTTTTTTTTTTTTTTCCAAAATGGCCAACTGCAGTGGTTGGGCTTCCTGCAGCAAGTCTTTTTGGTTTTGTCCCAGCAGTTCATTGTAGAAATCATTCAAAAGTCAAGGTACGCTTTTGACATTCCCTGTAACAGCATGCTAACTAGCCTTTCAAACTGTGCCAAGCAGAAATTCTGCTGTATACTAGCTCAGGAAATAATCCTAAGATATGTGTTAGCATGGTGATGTCTGTGTATATAATACATGAAACGTGTACAATGCAGCAGAAAACCTAAAAATTTAGACCTGACTTTCAGAATGGAACTTCAGTGTCTCTTACTGGAGATAACAAAGTCCTATAAGCTACTTCATGGGGAAAATATGCTTAAATATTCAAAATCTTGTGTGTTAACCTGTGACTGACTTGCATGTAAAATTAAGCATAGGGACTACTTGGCTTAGTTATGATTTGGGTTGAGTTTACTTAGCAACTTTTGGATACTGTTTCAAATGCTTAACTTTGCAATCAAAGCCACGTACATATATATAAGTATACTTTATAAGCCTGTTTTATAATGGATACTTCTCCCTTACCTCTGAATTTGGCTGTTACTCTCAGGATCTCTCTCTCTCCCCCSCCCCCCTTTTTTTTTTTCCTCCCCCCTGCATTAAGGGGAAACCACTGCAGTTGTGTTAGCTAGTAAAAGCATTTCAGCAGGGAAAAAACAGTTACAAGGTCAGCATTTCTCTTAAGTAAAAGCTTTCTAATTTTTTTTACCTCCTGCGTTGTTGCTGTTGATTTTTTTTTTTTCTTTTATTGTTTGATATCTTTCTTTTCCTTTGCATTTAGATCAACCATACCTTTTTTTTTTTTTTCTCCCGGCACCTAGCCACTATAGGACCTGTTCTTGAAGTGGGCAGCGAGGTGTTTCCATTGTGCTTGCCTGTGAGAAGAGAGGTTGGATGTAGATGTTTCTTACTCTTTCCTGACTCCTTAGCGTAATTGCAGCCATCACAGGCTGCATTCAAACAGATAGTGCCGCTTCAGGCACTGGCGTGCTGTCACCTTTCTGTACTGATAGCTAGATGTATAATTAACTATTGTTTGCACAATTACAAATATGATGATGTAGGTGACAGCTTCCCTTGGCGGGTCGGGGAAGAAAGGGAGAAAAGATCCTCAAAGGGACTAGCCCTAAAATAAAGAAGGTGGCAGTTTTAAATGCCCGCTGCTGGCAACAAGAAGTCCCATTTTTTCCAGGCAGGCAGGGCACAGGATTCCCCTGGGGTTTGTTATCAGCGACGAGGCCGTGAACCTCCTGCATTAGCACACCTCRCAGGTGCTCTGGAAACACCATCTCTTGGCGTGGTTTGTGAACCTGCTTCTCGTGCCCTGGCAGGGAATTATGGCCGCGTGGTTAATGAGTTGCTTGAACCTCYGTGTTCGGTTTTAGCGGCAGCAGCACGGCGCGGTTTGACAGCGTCGGGCTGCTGCTGCGTGGGCAGGGGTGTGCTGGGGTTTGGGGCCCTGGAGC
Organism: Phoebastria nigripes; assembly: GCA_035582835.1. Taxonomy (NCBI): domain Eukaryota; kingdom Metazoa; phylum Chordata; class Aves; order Procellariiformes; family Diomedeidae; genus Phoebastria; species Phoebastria nigripes. The sequence continues at coordinate 2,303,915 of JAYKAV010003487.1, read as the reverse complement.
TGCTCGCTTCGGGGGGCGATGGGGGCCCAGCACAGCCAGGGCTCGCTTCCAAACTCTGGTTTAGAACCTAGTTTATGGTCCAGCTTTGGAGGTTTGCATGGCTGGAAACCAGAGGAAAGTGGCCATCTGAAACTCGCATTTTGAATTTTTGAAAAAGGTGTGTGTTACCCAGAAAAAGAGGCAGATTTTTTTGTGGTTTTTTTTTTTTTTCTCTTAAGTAAATCTTCAAATGAGGTGTTAGTTGGCTGTAATAAACGAAAATTAATTTTTATCTCTTCTTCCTTTAATTTCCTTTATTTTGACTTTCAGTATTATTCCAAAAGATACATGAATCCTTTGCTTATAAACATTTTTAATCCTTTCTTTACTGCATTTGTATTGAGAGTTGTATTTTGATACTGAATTTCTTAGACTTCGTAACAGTAGAGTTGACGAAGAGGGAACTGGCATAAACTTACTCACTAGTAGCTGGACTCATAAATTTAGGAAAAGGTGCTACAGCCTYATAAGGACTTAACTTCAACTGTTTTGATATCCTGCTCTTTTTGCCTTCCAAATGTTTGATCAATTAATCAAAACAGTTATATTAACATTGTTTTTCTTATGGAGCAAATTACAGCATGATTCCTCTGATTCGACCTATTCAAGTAAGAATGCACATAGTCCATGTGTATCTAGACATTTCTTACAAGCTTGGTACACTACAGTGTACTAGTTTAATTTTGTACATCTTTGACAATATTGACAGTTTTTTCCTTAACAGTTTAATACTGGTCATTGAGCATAAAATTCTTGGAGGTAGGAAGAAGATAGTTTGATAAACTGTTGAATGCTGAAGTATGGTTGGAAGCTTGAGGTGGAAGAAAGTAATTGGTATGGTCTATGACGATGGTTGTAATAATGCTGCTGGGTAGAGTTGTTATCTTTGTTCTTCTGAGGTTTTAATTTCTTTCTCTTTCTGGGGATGGTAATAGAGTGGAGCTGAGGAGTTGGTCTGGAAGCATTAAAAGTGAATGCTGGCAAAATATTTTATGTTTCAGCAGGCCAAACCTTTACCTGTTTGGAAAACAAGAAGTTAAGGTCCGTATTTAAGTGTCGTAGTGCATATATGGCGTAGAAGGTAATGTGCATATGTGGTCACTGTTAGTCAGCTGTCTGTACACTACGTATTTGAGTAACATTGGAGAAAAAGATGACAAATTCATCAGTAAGAGAATGCCAGATAGTTGAATGAGATGCATCCGACTCCTTGCCCAACTGTGCAGATAACATTGAGATTTGACTAGGACTAAAAAGCAGTGCTGTCAAGGAAACATTTCAGGCTCAGAATGAAATCATACTATCTAATATTTATGAAGGGAAACCCACAAAAGATGTGAAACTTCAAAGGGCATTTAAAAAACCAACCAACCAAAACCCCCAAACCCCAACAAAAAACGCCACCCCAAACCCGCATCTTGTATTTCACAGTAATTGATGGTCTAATCCTCCCCCCCTTTTTTTTTTTTAATGATGCTAGTAGGAATTTGTACAAATGAGAACATCACCCATCCTAAATCTTTTTTTTTTTTTTTTTGCCTGGCTCTGATCTAGTTCCTTGGAAACAAACTTTATTCATTGTTTTAGAGACGCCAGATAACTCCCCTCCACTATCTTATCTAATTTCTTCTTCCTCCACTCTCTGCATTGCTCTCATACTCTTGTTACTGTTTGTTTTGTTCCAACCCATCCCATTATGCTTTTATTCATCCAGTACTTGTTTTCATGTCTGGTCTTCTGCTTATTCTACTTGAAACCCCCTATACTCTTCAGGGCCTGCACTAATCATTGATTCAATTAGTCTTATCAGTTCTGATTTTTTTTCATTTGAACATTATCTGATATAATGCTTTTGAAATTTATGGAAAGGGGAGCCCTTTCTTCATGAATGCAGTAAGAATCAAACCAGGAGGTGTTCCCTTGTGATTTTTCCTCAAAGTTTTGAACTGCTTCCCAGCCAGAGCTCTGCTGTTCTCTTAGACTTCCCTTTCAAGCATGCTGCTGTGCTTCTCTTTGGCTGCATTGCGTTTGCTGGCTCAGGGTAGGCAGCCAGCCTGTCATTACATTTAGTCCCTAACAAAACTCTTCTACCACTTAATTCTGTCTAGTCTTGCAAATTGCCTTTACTCTGAAAGGATTCCTGTTCTTGTCATACTGCTTCAAAAGGGGGACTGTACGCTACTGCATAAATTTGCCCTGGTTGCATGTTAGATATCTTGCTTATCAACTTCAGTGAAGTTTTGGCTAGATTTGGCAGTTAATTCCCATTACATGTGGAAGTTGAATCCCCACCCCATTTTTGCAAGGGACAGACTGGCTTAGTTGAAATTCTAGATTTTATTAATAGCAGGAAAGTGTATATGGCATAGGCCAGAATTTGTACTTTGATTACAAAGATCAGGTGAGGGTTGAGTGCATTCAGCATGTGTAAATATTGATGTCACATTCAGAAAGCTCTTGTGGGCAAGCAGACCACTTACCTGATTATGACAAGGTACATTTTGCACTAGGAAAGCAATTAAGATTAAATAAACGAAGCTGAGTATTTTTTGTAGAGGTGTAATTTAGGGTAGGCAATCTGGAATAGGGGTCATTACCTTTGTTACTGATCACAGCATAAGCTTAAATATTAGAAATCTATATAAAGGTTTACCTAATAGCTTTTAAAATCAAGTCGTTAATCTATTCAGTTACTGAGGTAAAATAAGCTTGACAACGTTGTTTGAAGAATTGATTTCAAATTAATTTCTCCTTTAAAGCTCTCATGACAATCAGTTATTTCCAGGGAAGTGGGCTGTTTTGTCATTGATTTGCCATATCACTTGCTTTTGGTCAATGGACTAGTCTTAAGCAAAACCAGAAACACAGTATTGTGTTTTCAAGTAGTTCTTGTTTTGATGCCTTTCCTTTAAAATATATTTCTGGTGTATTGCAGGGTTGTGAAAGAAATGCTAAAGAAAGAAAACATTAGTAGTTCTGGACTTCTGTCCTATTTCTCAGTCCAGCTGYACTGTGATCATAGCTCTAACCTGATAAGGTGCTGCAGTCAGCTCCCTCTTCGCCTCTCCCAGCCCTTCCGCATTAATTTTTGAGGAATTTGCCTGCTGGGAGGCATTACTCGTTATCACTGCCATGCAAAAGTGCCTAACRGTGGGGGAACCGGGAGAGAGATACCGGATCTCAGTACTGTAAGCAAAGCTCTCCCTTTTTTGCTCCTGTTTCAGTATAAACCAGCAACGCTGGCCCAGTGCCTGCATTCCTCTGTAATCGGTTGCCACAGCATGCTAAGATTGCTTTGAGGGAAGTAGATAAATATTCTACCTGCCAGCCAGGAATACAAAAGCTGAAATAGGAGGGATTGGGGAATGTCAGATCTACTTGGCAAAATTTGGTGTGTGGGGGTGTGTGTGTTTAAAAATGCCTGGCATTGTCTCGTGTATTAAGTGATTTGAAACTTAAAAACCAAGCTAGCCTCCAAGTTTAAAACTCTGAAAAATAGCAGCAGTTGATACTTAGTGGATAAGAGAGATGTATTCTCAAAGGAGGAGGTTGTTTAATTCTGTAAATTATGTGAGCCTGGCTGTGCATGGGAGCTTTAACAAGCTTGTAAGTACAAGGTTCAAGAGACTTGCATTACTTCAGATAGCAACAGGAAGCTTTGTTATAAACGCTCATTTGTTGGATAGCTGTGTTAAAAATGAACAAAAAACACAGAAGTGGGCTTGAATTACTTGTGAAGGCACTATATGTCAGTAGGAGAGTTGAAGAAAAAACAACAAACCCAACAAACCGCCAAAAAACCTAAACCAAAACAAAAAACCAAACCCAAAGGAGTACTCCACTCAAGAGCAAGCAGCTCTTTACCAAGTCACCCTTCCAAAATCACACTCTACCCTGCTCCGTTTTACTCCCCCAAACTCYAGTCATGGCTTACATGGCTCCTGCTCACTGTGAATGCAGGCTGCCTTCCCTCGGCCTCCTGGTGGGTATCCCCTTCACTGACCTCAGGTTTCCAGCTTCCCAGTATATTCCCCTYGATTTGGGGTTGGATACCAGCTGTCAGAACAGCGCCTGTGCCTGTCCACATCATTTGTAGCCACTGGAATAGGCAGACATACCTCTTTGCCAGCACCGTGAATCAAAAGCTCATGCAACTGAGAAAAATAAGTTGTATCACTTTGGTAGCTGCATGGCAGAAGGTTTAGCACGTGTTTGCCTAAAAGTTGGCCCAATATTCTCACCCACCCTGTGATGGTGGAAGGGTGCTCTGCCTGCCCTGGTCCAGGGAGGTGTTCCATGCTGCCAGGGACCCGGCTGTCCAGCCAGCTGGCAGCCTATGGCATTGCATGCTGACCGAGCGGCTGCTTTTTGACTATTTGGGGGCTTAAGTGAATTAATTTGTTGAAAGGAAGGAACTGACCAAAAGATAGTCGCCACTGCATTTGCGGTGGAGGGAACACACAGGAGCATCTATTTTAGATGAATGCTTTTTGGAGTGGTTTCCTTGTGGTATGGTACGCTGTGGTCGCTAGGTGCATGTTGATCTTGTAGGGTGATGAAARAATTGCCTAACAGGGATGTAAAGATGTAAATGTTTAGATTTCGCTCGTCTAAAGCATACACTGTTTAAATGCTGATGGAAAAACAGAAAGCACAGTTTGTTTGCAAGTTAGGACGTGTCCTGTTGTATGTTTACTCTAATTTTTTCTTCACTGTGTGTAGGAATTGCTTTCCTCTTTTAAAATGAGGACACCCTAGCATGTGTGGGGGATTGGAAAAATGGCTAGCCATTTTGAGTGGCAGTTACTTTTTTTTGTTGTTTTTGTTTTGTTTGCCTATTTTCTTCGTGCAGGAATAGGACTTGCGTAAAAGCTGTATGCAGTTAGTGCCACTGCAGGTCCTGCAAACTTGATCTTGTTAGATAGAAGATAACAAACTGATGTGATCCTATATGTTTTGAAGTCTCTGCAACAATCCACAAAGAAAAAAAGGTGTGCTTTGGTAAGCTTAAAATATAAATTTGTCAGCTAGTCATAAATGGGGAGGAAGATGAGATGAAGATAGAGAGGAAGGAATAGCAGAAAACTGTTCTTCCGTGACAGTTGTTTACAAAGTGCAGATGTTCATAGGCTGGCTTTTCACAGTGTCCGTTTGCTTTTTCTTCGTGAAGACTTACAAAATGTCATGTTTGTAAACTTTCTGGAGAAGTTCTTAGTAAAYTTCATACATGAACTCCTTCAGTTTTGCTAATCTGAATATGTACCAGTTATGATCAAAGTATCAGGAGGTGTTTTAATTTCATCACGTTGTTTAGGTTCTGGCTCTGAGTTACAAGACTCTTGCGACACGTTTTCAAGCTCTTTCCTGTAGGGCAAGAGGTAGAACTTTGTGTAATTCCTTCAAACAAACTAGTTTTGTGAGACTTCAGGATCTTTTGAACTTGTGTTGTTTTGAACAGTCCTGGAGGATAAATTGAATACAACCATAGTGTCTAAAAGAAATCTTTTGTTCTGTCCTTATAGCTCGAAGTTAGGTTGTCAGTTTTAAGTTCCCTCCATTACATAACAACTTTTAATTTTCTGATTGCTATTGTGTCCGTCCTTCTTTTAAAGGAAGAATTGCTGTGGTTAGGTTATTCTACCATCTTATCTTTTTCAATAGTATTCTGTGGTTAACTGCACGATTTTCAGTGCTTTGTTCCAGATCCCTTTAGGGACCTTTTGTGGCTGTAAGCTTTATAGCAGAGGAAGTCCTCTGTCATGCTTGAGGGAATATATTTTAATCCATTCTCGTGGCAGAACATGGATTATAAAATACAGGAAGCATGAATGTATAGAAAACACCTCCATGAAGTTTGAAGCTTTAAGGTCTGAAAGAAAAGTCTGGGTGCAGAAAGATAACTCATAGTAATTCTAAAGAGTGGTTTTTGTTCATTAACACAATTTACAAGATAGACTTTCTTCTGAGATCTGGATGTTTCCCCAACAGGAATGTTTTCTTGCAAAAAATATGGACGGGGTTTTTTTTGCTGCCAGCAATGAAACTTTTTCTTCCCAAGTTTGAATGGCACACAGTCCTATGTTGTGTTGAGAAGCAGACTGAGTAATGACCATCGATGGAAAACACTGGGTAACAGTGCAAAACTTTTAATTTGGGTTTGTCTAGTATGGGATCAAGAGTTCTGATGAAAATCTAGCACAGAATTAAAAATTACTTAATAACCTGTTTGAGTTTGTCAGCTGGGTACCATTTGCAGCAGAAAACTTCTGTCATCGGTCTTGGTAGCTGTTGCTTACCTGCTTCTGAGGTTTGTGAAAGCAATAATAACTGTTTTAGCTAATGTGTGGGCAATATTAGAAATCTTTAACAGTAATGATGGGTAAATATGCCATTTTGTTTTTGATATTGGGAGACCTTCCGATGTTGGATGTGTGTAAGCTTGTGAAGACATCACTACTAATAACTTTGTTTTATATCTGAATACTTCAAATGAACCTCAGGCAGCTGGAGATCCCAGCACTTCCAAATTTTTCACAATTTTATTGATTAAATGTGTAGATGAGGTAGAATTTCATTGAAAACACAAAATTATTCTAAGGTGGGAACTTCACCAGTGCAGGCTTTGCATACTGCTGTGTGGGATGTTCCGAATTTGCTCCTCTTGCTCTTTATTTTCTATTTGCTTTTCATCACGTTTTCAAGTAGCAGGTAGACTTCATGATCTTGATCCACTACTCAACTGTGCCCATGCAAGAAAGAAACCTCAGTCATCTGTAAACTCAGGCTATTTCTCAGGTCTTGTAATGATGTATCACTGAAATTCACATGGAATTTCCATTTTCTTTAAAGGTGGAGTTAGCTTTCTGTGGCATTAATACTCTCGCTGCCACAATTAAGGTGTTCTTCTTCTCCCCCCATTGCAACGGATGGCAGTCACTGCTGCGGCAGCATCTATCTGACATAGCACGTTTAAGCTCTGTTCAGTTCTTCATAGAAACTCTTTCCAGTCGTGCTATGGAAGTTGATAGCACTGTAACAGCAAGCTCTTATGTTGTTTATTCACAATCTAGTTACCTACAACAAGCTGCCTGCTCTTTCAAGTTTTTAAAAAGTATCCTTTGGCAATTATTTTAAGAGTCATGATCCACGTTCAATTTGGAGAGGAGAAAAGTGACCTGTTCACAAAATGCCCTTAGTGACAACATCAGAAATAGAACATGGACATTTAGATTCATAGCCTTGTGTTGAATCCACTACTCYGTTGTTCTGTCTGCAGACTGCTGCTTTCCTGCTCTTTAAAAAACAGCTTAAACTTTTTTTACTCTAAACAAAAGTGATAAGATGTGAGGTACAGTAACATCAGACCTGTTGAAAAGAATGAAATGTTTGGTAACTGTAGCTTTGACGTGAAAAATGTAGTGTGTTAATCGGAGGGAAAAATTGTAGAAAGAGGTCTTTTATTGGACTGATTAATATATAGGAAAAAAAATTACTTTGGACATGCAGCTGAGATAAGAGGAGAGTCTTGTTTTGGAAAGCTGTTTTTTTAACACACCTGTAGGAGTCAACTCATAAGAGGTGGTATTACCTGCAAGCCGTGATTTTTTTTATTTATAGGCCATCRTGCTGCATTAGCAAATGAAACATCATTTCAGTGTAGATCAGTAGCCTTTTAACTCATAGATAGTAACTTTGAACTGTTGTCCTCTATCAGAAAACAGCATGTCTCACAYAGGAAACATGATATGGGGACTTGATGCTTTTCTGACATTCTCAGCAAAGTTTTGTCACTGTGACTTCTCAAAAGTGAAATTTCTACTTGTTTATTTATTTTACACTAGAGGAGGTAGAGATTAGTACTGTCCTGCAAGCCTAGTGGATAGTGTGATGTTTGTGTGGATAATCCCTGTTTTACTTTAAGTTTTTTTTCTGTGTTTTTAAAATCAGTAGAAGTAGCACAGGTAGTTTTTAGACTGTTTGGCTAGTATCATATTATGGATATAGTAAACCAGTAGAATTTCCCCTATAAAAGTATGTTTTGGCTATATTGTTTTAATCCTTAGAGAAAGCATTCGGTTATTTGTTTTTCTACATCCCTTCCTGAATCTGTAATGGAGGTGATTAAAATTCTGCTTAATTATCAGAACTTTACTTTGCAGTAAAATTGACATGATGGTTCTCATCTGTCATACAATAGTTTCACGAAATACAGTTTATTGCCTGCTAATAGAATATAGGGTCTTCCTGTATTTAAATTTTGTTATGGTAATTAACTTGATACCTGAGGTTTCAGAATATTTTAGTAGCTTRTCTTTGTAAAATTCAGTGGTGAATGCTTACTTGTTTGGTTTTGAAAATTTGAGGGCATAAATTATTTATTATATATAAACTAATGGCATTGTTTGGTTACCCAAATACTGTAGGTGTGGACACAGCTTCATAATTGCTTATTTGATTTTTACAACATGGCAGTTAGTTTTTAAAAAAAAAAAAAAAAAAAAAAAACCAAAAACAAACCTTCATATACTTCAGTCTATCCTGACCTATTTATGGGAAATGTTGGTAGTTGGGCACTGCAATGCTCAGCTTCCACTTTGACTCAGCTTTTCATGTTTTTCCACTCTTCAGTGTTGTCAACATAAGACACTATCAAGCTGAGGAAGGTGGACTTTGACTTTCAATCTGTGGTTTCTAATTCGAGCTCATGCAATGTTGTTTGTAGCCCCCAAAAGGCATTATTTAGGAAATAAATTGGTGATAGCTCTTGCATTTTTCGGTGAGCCAGTTTTCTTTTGTGCCACAGTGCAGTAAAGCTGAGGCAGGTGATAGAGGAAGCTGTAGAGTTCCTGAATTCTTCGACTGGCACGGTGCAGGAAATGGAGCAACGAACTGTTATTGCCCTGAACACACTGGCTTAAGGTGTTATTTCATAAATGGTTTTTTAAAAATAAACATCGTAAAGATCTCTTACATGAGCAATAAAAACTACTGAAAATGTGAAAACATTACAGGTGTGTCTCATTCTCATCTGTATTTTATAGTACTCAAACAGTGTAGGGAGCAGGTCTCTGCAATTACTTCAGTTGCTTTTTCCTCCCATTTGTTTTTCTTCTCTGACTCATTCTGCATGCAGTGGATGGTGTCTCTGTACTAGTGCTAATCCAGTATCTAAGGTCTAACAGTAATGCTTCATGCTGTGTAAGATGACACATTGGAACCTGCCATGACTTAGCTGCATGGTTTAATTCTATGTATGTAAAGTAGCATCAGTGAAGTTGGCACGACCAGATTCACACCCTTGAAGGCTGAAGCGTCATTCATACAATCTGGTTTGATCCCTTGCAAATGTGACCAAAGTATTTTCCTCAGAAGTTGGATTAAAGCATGTTTAAGAACCCAAGTACTGAAATCAATGGTCAGTATTGTTTTTCTACCAATAAGCTCTTCTAGAAATTAATTACCTTTAGGTTATCTGATTTCAAGATTAAGTTTTCAGATAACCAGTCTTGCTGTTGAACATGTTGCTGAGAGACCGGGATAATTCTTTTTTTCCCCCACGTGTAAAAACTATGACTATGTAAAGAATATGACTGTTTTGGCCAAATAATCTCTATTAGCCTATAATAGCAGCCAATCTGTGTCCTCTTCAATCTTAACAGCAAGAACTGTTGGTATGCCTGAAGCTGTGCACATTTTAAGACTTCGCAGGCAAAAATCTGTAGGATGCAGGTAAAGCAAACCTTTTGAAAAAAGGGGAGGGAGGAGAAGAAGAAGGATCTCAGAAAAGTCGAAGTAGAGTCTTTGTCTCTAAAACTTGTCTCGGAATGAATATATATATAATATATACAGAACAAACATTTGACATGAACGTTCCTTGTTTTTAAGGATAATTCATTTACTTAGTGTTGTTACTCTGTCACTGTAAGTGCAGCTCTGCTTTCTGTAGCTTAACCAATATCAATGTAGAATTAACGGTCTGAAGAGAGTAAAGCCTTTTCTGTTACACCACCTATACAGTATTTTGAGAACACTGAGTCTGTCATCAAGTCCCTCTCTGCCATCCATCGAGAGACTGGATGGTCCCCAACAGAAGTGTTGTCCCCAATCCAGCTGCGTGAGTGTACGTACGTACCAGGTAGCAGAACTGAATTAAGAGTGGGTGGCTTACTGTGCTGCATGGCTTATCTGCACCAGCTATTTGCAGCTTCTCACAGTGCTTGCATTACCTTCAGTATGTTATGGGCTTAGTGGAATCTTAGGGACATGTCAATCAAGATATAGTATAATGCTAGAACTAAAACTCAAGCTTATTTCCTCTCCTGCCAACCTCCTCTAGTCCATCTTTGACATTCATGTGTGTTCTTGCTGAATCCAGAGTTCAAAATAGCTGGATTTCTCTTGAAAACACTTTGCTATACGAGTTTACCCCATATATGTTATAATAGAAAGCTAAATGAAGTGCAGGGAAGGCTTGCAAAGCACTTAACTCAATCTTATGCGCTAATTAAGCACCTAACCTCTTGTAGTGGTGTAGGGATTTTTTTAAAATTTATTCAACTGTGTATGTTGGATTTTCTTCTTAGAGGCAATGACTACTGAGCAGTAGGTAGGTACCTGATTTCTAGACATAGGAGCAATCCAGTTTGTCTACTTACTTATTGGCTTTTAAAAGTAAAATAAAAAGTCAGGTTCCAATTTTGTGGAGGTTAGTGAAGGAAAGAGTATTCAAAATTACTTGTGGTTTGTTTTTTGTTTTTAAATCGAGGCTTTTTTCCTCATAACTACCTTCATTGAAACTAAAATGCTTTCAAGTACATTCTAAATAAGCAAATAGAGATGTCATTGTATATACGGTCTACCCTGAAGGCTTATTTGTGGATGAACTCCAGCATAAAGAGCTGTCAGATGAAGAAGGGTATCATTATATTTTACTATGGAAGAATTTTTTTTCTTTACTCTGTTCTGTAGTAGTTCTGGTAAATATTGTGCTGGCAATATGTGCAAGAATATATGTTAATACAGGTATTTTCATACCTATTTAAGGTATAACTTTAAAATGTCTATACTTATAACTTTTTTTTTTTTACTTAATGGACTCATTTTCTGTAAAGAATCCCTGCCTGTAAGATCCRTTTTTCTAGAAAACTTAAGATAACTAGAATGACTGAAACCTTGTCCATGCAATTTTTGATGACATATATTCTCAGAATGCTTTGCTAGACCTATTCATTATTTATATGACAGGTAAATAATTTTGCTGTGCTGGAATATATCACAGATGTTAGCCCCTGGAAGCAAATATAAGAAAGCTTTAATTTTTGAGTTGATTTTAATTTTGGGGTGAAAAGCTTCTATTACAATGATATTGCTGTCTGTCTTAAGAGTGATGGTTGGAAAACTTGCAGCTACTGCTTTGGAGGTTGCGTGTGTGTCTAAACACACACGAACTTTCAATGTGGATATTAACCTTTATTCTGGTTCGAAGTAAGAAGATGCTGCAAGAAGTCTTTTATTCTTTGTATCTCAATTACACCATAAGCTGTAATACTTAATCATCTAAGGCTTTCATGCTTGTTCTATATTTATAGTTTAGTTGATTTTTTTTTCAAGTGATGCAAAGTTTCATCATGTTGTGGTACTTCTGGCTTCCAAATCTACTTTCTATATAATTTATGATCAATATGTCAGGAAAAGTTTGTGGGAAATAACTATAGATAAGGAGCAAGTGATAACCTGCACACATTAGAATCATAGAATCATTAAGGTTGGAAAAGATCTCTAAGATAATCGAGTCCAACCGTCAACCCATTGCTTGAAATGAAGTTTATCTTTTACTTTGGTTGTTCCTTTAGTAATGCCCAGTAATTTGTATGGAAACTTGCAAATGTATTGTGGTTAAACACCTCATGGGATTTTCCTGCAAAATATTAGAGTTGAATTTTATATTAATGGGGAGACATCTAGTTTCTCATTGGGAATGTAGAAAAGATGAAGCGTTTCCTCTGCAGAAGGTGAAAATAGAAGCTAGTTTTCATAGGTGCTGAGTTAAACTTCAGTCTTCTATTTGGAAAATCTGGCTGGATAATTTAACCCTCATTAAGAAGCATTGATAATAGATATGGCTTTGAGGTGTGTAAATAATTCTTAACTACATGGGAAGAATAATCAGAATATAGATTACTACAAAAATTTCAGGTTCACTAGTGTTGTGTTTTTCTGATGATAATTTGGGAGATTATTTTAACCACCAAAGGGAAAGTTGATGCATGCTSAAGAGCGTTTGTGTTGGTTGTCTTAGGGCTATACATTGATACAAAGACACCTTTAATTTGTTATACCTCTTTGTATTCCCGTTTACTTTATTTCATATCTTCTAAATAAAGCGATAGGTAACCGTAAAACGTAACTGTTATTGAAAGGACATACAAGACTTGGTCATGTCTTTAGTACTACAGTTTTTCCCTTCATTGTTGGGGTGGTCACTCAGACAATGAAAGTGGGTTAGAAGCACTATCCTTTCATAAATGACATTCCCACAGACTCTGCAATATTTATGGTTTTCAAGACCCCAACATGGAACTATAAATTTTCAGTCATGACTCTAAAGAAACTCTGAGAACACTTAGAGTGCGGTAGTCCCCTTCTAGAAAAAACATGAGTGCACCCACTTGCAGGAGTAGAAATATCCCCATTTACCCAATGAAATGGTGGTAATGAATGATTGTGGGGTTTTTTTTTTTTAAATATTCACAGTTATATATGGTGTGATTATATGTAGAAGGTCCTTGAGTATATACTCAGCAAATCTGCTCTTGATTTAATTCCTTGGTAACAAACACATTAATGGTAATTATACTGAGAATCAGGTCATAAGTTTCTTTACCAACAATTCCTAAGCAAATTGGAAAGAGACTAAATGCTGGCATGGAAAAGGTCTTTTTAAAAGTCAGTCTTCAATACATAAGATGAAGAAAACACATTATTTTTGTTCTGCTTGACTGCAGCGTTATTGTAGGAGAAGGCATGCATAACCAAACTTGTCCAGAAATGTGTTTAATGTACTTGGAAAACATTAACTTCTTTCTGTAGCAGTATTTGTTGCCCCTGTAAGCCTGTTGCATGGTTTGATTATGGGATGGAATTCCACATGTTCGTTTCATACCTTAGGGTGAAAATAACTGTGTTTTTTGGGGTGGTTTTGTTTGGTTTTTTTAATTAAAATATAACTCGCAACTTTCTGGATTCAAGATGCTTATTTTAGGGAAAGGGGAATAATTGTTAAAGTATTCACTTATCGATAATGTTCAAATTTGTCTTATTTAGTTCTTTGTTTTGTTTTGTGAACTAGCCTCCTGCCCGAGGCTACAAAGCGGGAGCTGGGATTTGCATGTAATGGCTGGTCCTGGTTGCTCAGGGCTGGAGGCTGATCCCTGGTGTTTAGAGCCAGCATCTGGTCTTGCCTGAGATCTCAGTGACCCTCCACGTATCCCAAAAGCAGTTGCCATTGCAGGTTTCTTTATGTGCTTCCATGTACCCCTTTATATTGCACTGGGGTCAATAAGCCATTTCAGTCATCTGGGCCTATTTAAAACACAGCTTTAAACACAGGTCATATATGGAGGAAAAGTAGTAGAGCAGGTGCTAATAACTCAGCTGCTCACCTCTCTTCTGTCCTCCTTCCCTTGCCCTTTAGACTAGGGATTTGCAAAGTTGTTTACTTACAGACTTACTGAGTGTTCGGCATGTTAAGCTAGGAGATGCAAAATGACGTAGGCTGGTGCCTGTGGTGTGACACCTGTAAAATAGCTCCTTCAGGAGCTCACTGTCTGCAGAGTAATGTTGAAGGCCATGGAGGTGGGAAGTAGAGAGTCTGGCTTTCTTGGCTCGGGACTCCCAGCTGGTGGCAGTTTTCTGGGGCTTGATTAGGCCATTTGAGCTCTAGTTGGCTAATGGCTGTGGTGTCCAAACACTCAGCCATTTATCCCGGCCTTGGCACAGTTCCCATGGTCAGCTGGCTCTGTCAAGGATAGCCTCAGCTGGGGCTCTTTGCACACTGTAAACACAAACCGTGAACTCTGACTGTGTTACTGGCTTGATTTTACATAAAATTGTAAAAATCAAGGAATTCCAAGTTTTCATTTGTGAACTCGATGCAAATTGGTCACACTAGCAGGTTTGAATTTCTTGTGATGAATTTCTGAGTTACTATTTCGGTTGGGGCATCCAGCAATATAACCTGAGATATTAAAACAAACGTAACTGTGAAGAAATAGCATAAAAACCAACTGTTAACTTTAATCTAAAACTAAGCACCTCTCTGATTTTATAATGAACAGCAGTATGTAAGTACGTGTTACTCTTAGTTCTTGGATAGCTTCTCTGGATGCTGGGAGACAGACTGGTAACAGTTTACGGCACAGAAAAAAGCAGGTCTGACTTGCTGGAGGACATGTGGAAGTTCAGCAATAACAATGCATATCGTACGATCTCTTTGATAGCATTCACAATTCTCATTATTTTGTGAAAAACTTTGAAATGGAATTTCATCCTTGTCGCAGACAGCTTTAGGGTGAAATTCCTGTCATCTCTTGTGTCTAGTTGACAGCATTCAATGGAGACCTGGGCTTGGCTTTAGAGAATGTAATACGGTTTATCGGGGGCAATGGTTGAACTTCATGTAGAAATTGATACATAAGTGGAGAAGAAATGTTAGGGGTTTAAGTTATGAAGAATATAGGGGACCATAATCTGAAAATTAAACCTAGCCTACCAAATCTACCTCAAATACGGGCTAGGTAACATCGAGGTGACATGCTAGGCTTTCTACAGGGAGGGACCTTGGTATGAAATGGACCTCTAATTACTTGTGCTGGTACGCACAGTCAGTTAAATAAAAATCATCAATTTGTTTATTCAGGTTTATTTTTTCACAGTTATAAAAGAGGGGGTTTTTTTGTTTTTTGTTTTTTTGTGGATAGCAAGCATATATATATATATATATAAAAAAAATGTTATTGATGCTATTTTATTGGCTTCTATATTTGAAGCTTGAACAAGTGAGTAGCAAGATCTAGCTATATTGTAACACTTGAAAAAATAATGCTCTGCTGGAGAGTGATTAGGATTAGATACCAAAATTTCCACAAGGTCTCCCAGCATGGCTCGACCTGTATCATGCACTGCACTGGGAGTGCAGGGGCTGAATGCGATTCTCTTGCTTTCTCCAGGCAGATCAGGAGCTGAGCACTGGAGACTCCTGTGATCGTTGCTCTCTGTTGAAGCCCGGCTAAGGTGGAAGAGAAATAGAAAATGCTTAGAAAAAGGGATACTGGAAGTGTAAGATAGAAAGCATTGGGAGTGGCAGGTGAGAAAGATTGGGGAACATGAGCAGAAGAGTCAAACAGCATTTTCCCAAGAGCGGAGAAGTCTGTAAGCTCTAGGAGCGTTAGGCATCGCAATGCAGACTAAGCCTTGAAGGCCAGAGCGTGACAGGCTGGCGAAGCTTTGAATCTGGCTACCAAAAACTTTTTCTCATCTAGTGGCTGTCCCACAGCGAAGAATAACTTTCTCCTTTTACCCATCAGTGGACTAGTGGGTAGAGAGCTATTTCTGCAGTGAAAAGTGTTTGGTTTTGGTTTGTTTTGGGTTTGGTTTTTGTTTGTTTGGTGTTTTTTTGTTTTGGTGGGGTTTTTTTTCCTGTTGTGTGTGTTTGTTTGTTTGGTTTTTTTGACCTCTGAGGGTGGGAAGGGAAGAAAAGACTGCAGTATAATTCATGTAGTCACCTGGCTTTTTGGTAAAAGATAACACAGTGCTGAATAGTTTAAAACTCAGCAGCTAGAAAATTAGAGAATGTAAGAATGAAGGTTTCATATACAATCGTAATCTGTCTTCACCTTTTTGTATGTCCTTGATAATTAGATAACTGCATGTTTTCTTTAGCAATAACCATTCCTGAATAAGAAAGCTCATTTTCTGGATAAAAAAAATCAACATACTATGATTAACTGCAGACTGTATATCAAGAACAATTTCAAAGCAATAGGAGTGTATAGTGTTTTATATGGAAATAGTGTTCAGAATTCACCTAAAGGTCACCTCCTCCTTTTTTCCCCTCCTTTAAAAACAAAAGAAAACAAAAAAACCAAACAACAACAACAAAAATCCAAACCCCCAAAACCACACCTTTGGGAAGGAATGGAAGGAAAATACTGCTGATCTAGGAAAAAATGTAATGCGCTGGCTAAATGAGTCTTGGCAACTTACATACACTTTTGATTTCAGAAAATATGCACTAGCAAACTATCAATTGGCTGACAAAAAAAAAAGTACATGAGGGTACTTTTTGAATGCTTTTGTGTGTCTGACTTCTGAGTTTTCTGTGAGAAGGGAATTGTTTTAGCTGCTTCTAAATATAGATTACACATCGTTACACGAGGATGGATCACTGCACTGTTTTGTTGCCTTTGGTAGTCCATACAATTTTGCATTTCATGGCTTTTCATGCATTTCACGTTTGCTTTTTGTAGTGATATGTGAGTAGATATGATGTTTCAGAACTTTAAGTGATTTTATTCTAAATTGTTCAGTTTCTTTAGCTGCTTAAAAGAAAAGCCAGCCTGTGTTTTCAGACAGATACACAAATAAGGGGAGATTGCAAAATAGTCCTGACATTGGCCAGCTGTCTGGGAAACACTAATATTATGCAAGTTGCTTTGTAGCTAGCCTCTAGTAAGTGAGGTATGATTTGGTAATTGGTATGGTAATTAACCTGGAAAACTATCCTTTGCTTCGTTTGCCAACTGGCTTTATATGCTGTGATGTTAATTGGTAAACTGATCCAGTGAAGAGAGGCTTGAAATGTTTACAGGCTTGACTGTATTTAATTCATCTCTCATTTCAGTGAATGGGTTTTTTCTGTTTGGTGGGGGGTTTTGTTGTTGTTGTTGTTTTGTTTTTTTTCATTTGTGAAAATTCTTTTTTCAGAGTTTTGCTGTTCATGAAGATTTAAAAACAAAACAAACAAACAAACAAAAAAAAAAACCCAAAACCACAAAAACCAAACTCCAACAAAACAACTTTTTTTTTTTTTTTTTTGTGGGGTGTTCTTCTCGGATATAAATTTCGGCCTTCATGAATTTATGTATGCTAAGCTGTAAAATATTGACATGCTTTTAATGTTAATTCTGGTTGCCTTACATATGGTGCTTGTATATATATTCCTGAAACAAAATGCTATTTGACAGAATGTGATCTGCATTAAATCAAGACTGTTTTGTCAGTTGAGAGTAAACAGAATTGTTTTATTGTAGTGAAACTTGTATGGTAAATATAAAAATATGTAGGAAATCTATAAGGGGGTGAGGGATTTACTAGTTACAGATGATAAAAACTTGTCTTGACATTGCCTTCCTGCTTTATAGTAGGTGTTTGGGTTTTTTACTTGTTTAAACTAAGGCAATGGCCCATGCCTAACTTAAGTATACATTGCAGGGGTTACCTGTGATTCTCTTAGATTGGGTACATTTAGAACATGGAAGCCTCTCTATATACACATTTACGTTCTGGTTTATAATGTGCTAATTTTACAACTTATTCTTTTATATAAGAAGCATTTGTTACTATAGGTATTTGGGGTGTAATGAGGCCTTCAATGTTGTGGGTTTCTCTGAAAAAAAAACCATAGCTGAAACATAGTGAATTATAAGAACTGTTATTAAACATAATTTTTGTTTTTATAGGTTATTCAGCGATAGTTATGAACTCCCGTTTACGAGCCTTAGGTGGGAGGATAAATAACATACGAGCATCAGAACTACCAAAAGAGAAAACCCGATCAGAGATAATCTGTAACGTCCACTTCTTGGATGGCTCAGTGCAAAGCTTCAAAGTCAACGTAAGTTTGGAAAACTACTTTTTTTTTTTTTTAAATACATAAAAAAAAGTCATAAAATCATGGCATGCCAATTGTATCTGGAAAAAGGTCTTCTGTATGATATGGAGAACCATGAAGAAACAGATCTGGTGATCATTATCAGCTATGAATAAGTAATTTGTATTTAAAGGGGACTCCCAAATTTGGATGTGCTCCTCCTTGTCTCCCATCAAAGGACTGATAGTACTAAAAGGAGGAGGCCTTGTAAATTCCTGTAGTGATGTCAGTACATATTTTCTGAAATGCAAAGATGATGTAAATAGTGAAGACATCATGGCTTAGTAGGACAGTTCTGTTCAGTCTTTTGTACTTCAGTGTAGTCTCTTTATCTGGGAGCATGGAGGGAAAGGGGATTAACGGAGGTTTGTACTCTACATTTTTACTGTATTTTATTCTGTAAATATTTTGGTTTATAAACCTTCAGTACTGATTAAAAGTAGTAGTTCATTTTTAAATGAAAACAAAGGAAATACCTTCACTCCTCAATCAATTTTCAGTAGAATTATCTGACCATGCAGAAAAACTGTGGATGAATTTAAGCATAATCATGTGAATTTGTGTATATGATACTTGTTTTATCCGATTTACCCTGTTTGAGAAGAAGCGTTTTGCTGAGGAAGCTACGTTGTTGGATATCTTGGATTATGCAATGCTTTCTTATAGGAGATTCAAAACTTCACCTGAAAACTGTATTTTTCTAAGTATTATTATAGTTCTCTTTGCAGACTGATTTTATTTTTGAACTTTGTCTGTTGGATGTTTATTGAAATAGAAATTGATAGGTAAACAAATGATTTTCATTCTAATTCTAATTATTTTCTTTCTAATATATACAGAATTAGTCTCATATTTTAGTATATATTTTATATACTATATGTATATTTTTATACATATATATGAAGTAGCTAACAGTGGGGAGTGGGGTACGAGAAGAGTAGGTATATAAGAGAAAGAGCAACACATTAGTAGACAATTTCCATTGTTCGTCTCCAGCATGGCCTATAGGATTGCCTTGTCTGTCAATGAGCTAACATAATTGCCCTCCCCTACTGCACAAGGACCTTTGAAAAATGAGGAATTTAAAACTTTTTGAAATCCATGCATAGTAGTATATTCTTCCTTGTAAACAAGTGTTTACACAGCTTTAGATTTAGCGTTTGGCCTGAAGTCCAGCTCTGTACAAGTGAATTTTGTGCTTCTCATCTCATCCTTTAAGCAGTGAGTGCAATATGATAAATGGGAACCATTTTAAAACTCCGGACCCAGCTGATTTCTCTCCCTGCCTTCAGCGTACCCCCAGGGTATCCCTGCTGGTTACCTCCTTCGTACAGGAATCGGAAAGGCCTCCTTTACTGCAGCTGTAATGGTGAACTGCTGTAGGGGTAATGCAGGACCCATTATTGCTTTATTGAAAAGAAGTGGGGAGTGTGGCTACCCCACTATGTTATGGGCTAACGCAAGGAAGAGGTTTACCAGAAGATATATGTTCTTCGAGTACTGAGCTTTCATACCGGTACTGAGGGAGCCTGTGCTTATCTGCCAGGATGGCCCTTCCTGATTATCTAACCTTGATGAAGTGAATGGGGAAAAGCAGAGTACTCAAAGCTTGGCCTTCATCCATTTAATAGCATAAATGGAATCGAAGACTCCTCCTGTTCTAATAACAGACTGGAAAATACTGAGCATTTCTTTGTCATGTAGCAGCTATCTGAACACAGAATTCTTACTGCAAGAGGATTGATTTCTTTCTTTCAAGGGCATAGGGAGATTGTATAGAAAAACAACATAAAACAGAAGAAACATCAAGGGTAAGAAGAAGCTCGAGAGAAATTTGCTTTGAGTTTAAGCAAATAGATATTCCTAAGTTTTCATTTCTAATATCTTGTTGGCACTGCACAGATGCTCTAGACTGACTGCATCAGTCTCACCTCTGTGCCTGGGAAGATCATGGAACAGATCCTCCTAGAAACTGTGCTAAGGCACATGGAGGACAGGGAGGTGATTCGAGACAGCCAGCATGGCTTCACCAAGGGCAAGTCCTGCCTGACTAGCCTAGTGGCCTTCTGTGATGGAGTGACTACATCAGTGGATGGGAAGGGCTACAGATATCGTCTATCTGGACCTCTGGAAGGCCTTTGACACGGTCCCCCACAACATCCTTCTCTCTAAACTGGAGAGGTATGGATTTGATGGGTGGACTGTCTGGTGGGGGAGGAATTGGTTGGATGGTCACATCCAGAGGGTAGTGGTCAACGGCTCAATGTCCAGATGGAGATCGGTGACAAGTGGCGTCCCGCAGGGGTCCTTATTGGGACCGGTACTGTTTAACATCTTCATCAATAACATAGACAGTGGGATCGAGTGCACCCTCAGCAAGTTTGCAGATGACACCAAGCTGAGTGGTGCRGTCGACACGCCTGAGGGATGGGATGCCATCCAGAGGGACCTGGACAAGCTCGAAAAGTGGGCCCGTGTGAACCTCATGAGGTTCAACAAGGCCAAGTGCAAGGTCCTGCACCTGGGTGAGGGCAACCCCTGGTATCAGTACAGGCTGGGGGATGAAGGGATTGAGAGCAGCCCTGCCAAGAAGGACTTGGGGGTACTGGTGGATGACAAGCTGGACGTGAGCTGGCAATGTGCGCTCGCAGCCCAGAAGGCCAACCGTATCCTGAGCTGCATCCAAAGAAGCGTGGCCAGCAGGTCGAGGGAGGTGATTCTGCTCCTCTACTCCGGTGAGACCCCACCTGGAGTACTGTATCCAGCTCTGGAGCCCTCAGCACAAGGAAGACATGGACCATGTTGGAGTGGGTCCAGAGGAGGGTCACAAAAAATGATCAGGGGGATGGAACGCCTCTCCTATGAAGAAAGGCTGAGAGAGTTGGGGTGGTTCAGCCTGAAGAAGAGAAGGCTTCGGGGAGACCTTATTGCAGCCTATCAGTACTTAAAGGGGGCTTACAAAAAAGATGGCGGCAAACTTTTTGGCAGGGCCTGTTGCGACAGGACAAGGGGGAATGGCTTTAAACTAAAAGAGGGTAGATTTAGACTAGATATAAGGAAGAAATTTTTGACACTGAGGGTGGTGAAACGCTGGAACAGGTTGCCCAGAGAGGTGGTAGATGCCCCATCCCTGGGAACATTCAAGGTCAGGTTGGACGAGGCTCTGAGCAACCTGATCTAGTTGAAGATGTCCCTGCCCATGGCAGGGGGGGTTGGACTAGATGACCTTTAAAAGGTCCCTTCTAACCCAAACTATTCTATGATTCTATAAGACTAGTAAATTTGAGGTGGATTTAAATTTAATACAAAGATGATAGATTAAATAGTCTAAACTTACAACCTATTGACACAGTGAAAAGAACAACTTACGTATTTTGAAATTTTGAACTAGTACTAAGTGACATGTTTAAAATGATGGTAGAAAATTCATGGTATCTCCAAATACTGAACCTTTTAGAGAACAGGGATAATAGAGATATGACTTCCTTTTCATTCTGTAGCAACAGGATCTTCATAGAGCCCACACAGCTTATTTTCATCAAACTTTGTTAGCAAACTGCATGGGCTTATAAAACTTTCAAAGTTATAGCTATAGATCTCTATCATTCTGTTAGATGGTACTTTCTTTTCCCAGTGGTTGTATCTGTAGCAGTGTGAATGAAACCCAAATATCCTAAAACTGGGCAAAGGAAGAAGGAAGGTGGATTTTGCTTGTGGAAATAACCTGAGGGACTTTCTATTTGTTGAGAAACCTGAAGATAGCTGCATAATTTTATTCCTGCAAATTTGTTCTTATTAAGCGCTTATCCCAAAGAATATCAGTAGCCTGACCAACTGTAAATAAAGACTTAATTTCAAGAGAGCAGTGCCATTTTTCTCCTGGATTTTTGGCTTTGGCAGAGTAGTGAAGTGATAGGCTTTTTTGCTCATTGTTTTTATTTAAAGGTGTTTATTCTATAGTTTTGGTGAATCTGAAATTTGTGTTGATGGTGTCACAAAGAGTTAATCAGTATAACTTGTGGTATGTGCTGTTCTTAGGTCATCATTATCAAGAAAGTTCACATGAAAGTACAGACACATACCACTACATTGCTTACGGTCCAAATAGAAATGTATGTTAACTCTGCAAGGCTGAAATGGCCTTTCTTGTCTTTCCCCCGTTATGTGTTTCAGTATTTAGATGGAACATATCCAAAGGCCAGGCAAAGAATAGAAGGTACACGTAAGCTAAGAGTTGGAAACATTCTTCTTTCAAAAACACATTTGAGACAAAGACTTGACTGCACTTGGTACCGAGTGTTGCACTTGATTTTAATTATATCCAGGTTTTCTTGAAGCCTCCCAATAAATTTCAGGTGTTTGAATTTTATGATAAGATTAATTCACTTCTGTCTCTGATGTTACCTCTGTCTTGTTCTAAGGCTATGATGCGTAAGCTTTCCTACATGGGGAAAATGTTAGTTGTCATTCTAATATATACAGAATGTGCTCACATACCATGTTTGGGTGTGTTTAATAGGTGTATGTTGAGCAAGAATGCAAATTTATTTGTAACTTTTGGTATAAACATGCAGGAATTTTCCATTATTGCTCTACTTTGACTTATTTACCAGGAATGACCACTTGGGAAGTATGCCTCTCAATTTCCAGTAAATTGACTTTTGTGAAGGGATAAAATCTACAGTGTCTGATCACTTCTGTATTGCATTGTCTTTCTGAGTTGATGCTTATGTCTTAGTACCTGTGATTTTTGCTTTTAGACTAGTTGGCTTTTAGTAATAGGGTTTCCTTCTAGAAATAAAATGATTAGGCAGTAATAATGAGAAAAGTTGCATGACTTGAAATTCAAATCGTAAGGAATGTTTTTCCTTCCCCACCATCTCAGTGAAGCTCCTTCTTCCAGTATTTGAGAGAGAACACGATTTTTACAATTAGCACCGACAATTACGACTGGTATGTTTAAAGTAATGGGCAGAGATACAAGTCTTAAAGGTTCTTTTTGATTGTGGGTGTGAGTTTTATAATTTTAAACCACTCATAGTAAAATGCAATGGTGCAGAATTGTTGGATCTTTGTCACTAAGTTTTCCTACTGGATATTGTTTGATAATACAAGACAGTTTAGTACTAATCTGTGTCCCTGCATGTTGAAAGAACTGCTGTATGAAGTTTCAGGTTGGCAACAAATACTTAGTTTCATATTGAGGCAGATCAGTATACTCTATGACTGGAAAACAGTAAGACAGTATTGAAATTTGATGATGCCTTTGGGGACAGTGAGAATGTGATCTGACCTACAGCAGGCTTGTTAGTCTTAGCCCTTTGTGGGGCCTGACTTCATAATAAATGCTGAAGGAAAGAATTAGTGGAGGGGAGATTTTTCCAAAGTTAGAACTGGAATGACTAACCTCATGTATATGTTTGTTTTAAATCATTTTTGAGGCAGAGGAAATGCAGTGGGTGAAGACTCTGTGGGCTTGGATAAATATTTTGTGTGACCTTTGTATAGGAAAATACTGTGCTGGAGTGTATGGAATCTAGAAGAGTTATGGGATGGGCAGGGAGTTGGCTCAAGAGGTGGTAGTAGATCTTGCTGGAAAGGAGATGTTAAACAGTGCAAGGACATTAATAGAGTTCTTGACTGTCAAATTTCATTAACATGTTACTATTGAATCTTTTTCAGTAAATCAAAAATGTGAGGTTTGAGGCATTATTAACAAAAAAGATACAGGAATATGAGGTAGCAGATAGGTTGTCTTGAACAAGGAGTAATTGCAGTGAGGGAAATCAGTAGTGTAAACTAATAGCTTTCATAAGATGAGTTAATTTTTTTTTTTTTTTTAAGCTTAATTTTCAGTTGCAAACAATAGAGGAGGAGAACACTGGTAGTTTGCAGGCTGAGCTGCTCATGTGTTGTCATTCTGAAAAAGGTGAGCACTATTATGCACCAGGCAGGAATCTTCAGCCAATGTCAAGGAAGTATTAAGAGTGTTAGTCTTGGCATTGAGGCCACCCTCCAGGGAATGTCATGTGTGGATCCTGGCTATTCGCAGACAAAAGAGGGAAGTTCCAGTCAGGCAGGCATAGAAAGTACAACTAGGATGCTCTGCAAAAGTCTGGACCTAAGGAAAGAAGAGGCTGTTCTGTTTATTCTAGCTAAACAAAATCTTGCATGCTCTGAATAAGAGCATCAGGTGAGTAAATAAATTCCAGGAAGAGAAAAGGACAGAGTTGGCAGAAGAGCAAATAAATTAGCTGTGGAAATTAAAAGAAAGTGTTGCACTTTGTTCAAGCCCATAGGCATATTGGGACCAAAGGACACAGGCTTTTTGGTGGTGGATGACTTGCAGGCTCAATTAGGAAAGGGTGACCTCAAACAGCACATGAGGGGCAATGGGTATTGTGTCTGAAGTGAGACTGAATTTGCAAAAGCTTAGGTGGTGCTTAACTGTGAGGTTATCATTGCCAGAAAGGGGGGGGGGACACAAAGCTCTTGCAGAGGAGAGGGACAGGGAGATGTGCTATATGTTGCACTGTCCTCTTAAAGTGTCACTTTGTACCACTCACCTTGTAGAAGTTAACAAACTGAAAAGGATTACTTGCATATTTACCCCTCCACTCCAAAGAGCTAACAGTCTTCACTTATGTTTATGCAGTTCTTAGGACAGTGGGTCTTGATCACCCCAGCTTCTAGGCAGTACTTGACATTAAAAATAATGAAGGGGTTCTTTCCCTTCAAAATCGTGTAGCTTACTAGAAATTAAACTTGACTAACCTAAATTCCCTAAATATAGCAGGAAATTGTGTGGCACAGGCAGAATGTAATAGGTGTTAGTTATGACTACTTTAAATACTAATTTTTGGCCTATCCAAGATAAGGTGAAATACATTTCAAGGCAGATTTAAATGGAGGTGAATGGTGTGTGGTTATGAGGTGGTTGATGCAAAGCTTTTAACAGTTCAGAATAAGGATTGGTAGATGTCAGGAAGATGAAATAAATGGAACTTTCTTTTTAGGGTGGAAACAAGCAAACCTCTTGGAAATGTTTCTTTTTAGTAGAAAAAAACTTCAAAATTTTTAAGAGCTTGTGTCATTGTAACAGAAGAGGCTAGTGTGGAAAGTGCGTATTTTTTTTATCTCATTGTAGAAAGGCAAGAGCTTTGTTAAGAATGTCTTAACTGCTTGCTGTAATGGTTGACAGGGTTAAGGAGAACTTGGTTCTAATGCCTCTTTAGCTGAGCGGTGTTCATGTGGTTTTGCCGTCTTCCTATGGCGGAGGGGAGTGAAAATACGATGTGTTGTAAAGCACTTGACACATTGTAGTATTAGAGTACACTGTGGCTATAGACTGTATTGGAATGGGTGTCAAAATTCAAAAGCAATGATGTGACATGCTTAGTCTGCCTCACTTTACACCTAGATCTCAGAACTGTTTATGTGCAAAATAAATTGAAGATTGTGCAGCATGAGTTGTGTGGTGACTTTATTTTTAGGTATATAGGCTGAAAAATAATTCAGGTGTTTCTTAAAACAAAGCCAAAGCCGATTAAATATAGATTTTCTTGAGGAAAAACAACAAAAACCTTCAGCTTCAGGGAATTTTAAAAACTGAAGAAGACTTTAACAGTTTAAAATGACATTTTTAAAGATTTTCTGGAGTGGGTGCTTGATCTAGGCACTATGGAAGAAACTTTGTGCTTTTAATACCGGAGAGCAAGTACTGGAGCCGCAGAATAGTAGTGGTGGCAATTGCTTTTGATAGGAAATGTGGAGAGGAGGAAGAGAAGGAAATAGTAGGTATGTAGGTGGAGGAGACTAGTACTGGCTGAGCAGCTGGGTTTAGGGTTGGGAGACCCATGGGAACATTGCAGAGAGAGAACTGCAACTGCTGAGCAAGAATGTTGTAGCAGGGAGCTTGCTTGTCTTTATAGGGAAGCAGTGAGAAGACTGCAATTCACGTGCGCTGGGGGACGGGGGCGTGGGGATGCAATTGTGAGAGGGTGGGGAGAGAGAATGGGAAGACATCTGAATTGGGATGAAGGACCAGAAGCATGAAAAACGAGGAAGGAATTAGGAGATAATGCTGTTGCAAAGAAAGGAGACTGAAGGGAGTCAGAAGTGTTGAAATTCAAAGAGCAAATTAGCAGAAGAATCTGCCCTCTGTGGTCGTCTTCTGCCCCATTTGTAATGAAACCTGAGATGCCTGAACACTTTCTTTCAATAAAGTGGATGTCTCATCCCCTGTAATTACTGCTTTTGGTCACAATATAACTTCAGTTGCTCATTTAGCTCATGTCTGAAGTATGTACCATATATGTGCAATTATGCTTCTGAGTTGTGCAGGTGTCATGTGATGTCACTTGAAAGTATTTTAACATTCTGCTTATAAAAACACAACCCTGAGGAAACGAATATGGTATGTATAGTAAGGCAGTGCTAAAGATGAACGTATTCAGGTCAGGAAATGCCCATTATTTCAGAGGGTTAAGGTGGCATCTGCTGTTTTCATAGGGCCCTCTTGCGTACAGATACGGATAATCTCTGAGCGCAAATCTCAGTCTTCATAGCGGAGCCCACCTCATTGATGCTGCTGGACAGAACTGCCTGACAGATACATGGCACCGTGGCTGTGTGTGACGAGGAATGCTTGGTCGCGTGGTCCTTACCTTTAACTGAGATTTCAGTTTCTAAGCTGGATCTAGGTCTACACTATTTCAGAAAAAAATTGGGTTTGATCAGTGCTGTGGTTTGAATATCCCAAGGAACAGTAGCCTGTTTGAAAGGAGGGGAGTAGGAATGTGCAGCTAGGGAAGAAGGAGGGGACAGAGCTGCTGCTTTTGATGGCCGCACAGACTTACACGCCTGAATGGACTCGCATTTATTGCGAGACCTCAACTGTTTGTTGTGAAAGTTAAACAAGGTGGGAGGCTGTTGGAGGGGAAAGGGTAGTCTCATACATAAGACAGTCAAGTGTTGCCTACATTGTTTTCTTCATATGTGACTTTGCTCCAGAAAAATGGGCACAGCTTTTCACAGGAGGCCAGTGGTTGGCTGTTACCTTACCTTGCATCTGGAGCCTGATGTAGAAACACTGAGCGTTCAAATCACAAATGAGCTACTAGGAGTTCTGCTCTAGCAGTAGGGAGTGTTGGATAATATTCCATCCTCCAAAATAAGGTAGCCAAGTGGGTGTCTTATGCTTGAATCTTTGTTCATCTCTTCCCATCTTTTAAATAGGAAGAATGCTTTTATGACATAAGGGAAGACTATGGAATATGTTACTATTTAAAGCACTCAATTACAACAGTGTGGTACTCTGTTTAAAAAAAAAAAAAAGATAAATCTGTCTTCTGAACAGGACTTCAGTGCTGTATAATAAACAAGGTCTAGACCAAGAGAATTGAATACAATATTGTGTTCTTGGCTTGTTAAGTGAGCACTCTTATGCACTGAGTAAGACTGGGGCCATCCACAAAAATGTGGTCACTATCATGCTTATCTATTAAGTCCGTTGTTTCAAGAGATTGTTTAAGAAATTTGTTTAAGAAATCAGAACTTAATTAAATCAGAACTTTAATTTTTAAGAAACTTGTTTCAGAACAAAGTGCTTGTCTTTTGCAGTCTAAATAATTTTCCTCTGGTAAAAATTTTTTTTTTGCATGTGTGCAGTTTATTTCTGCTTTTAAGATGAGATTTGGAAGGTCATATGAAAAATTAGTTTGCTATAATTTTTTGAATAGAAAAGATACCAAGCAAACTAGCCTGATTTTTGTTCTGTCCAGCAATTTCGTATATAAAAATCTAGACCTAAAATGCCATGCAGCTTTGCAGGCTATTTATTATGTATTAGCATATTTAGGATCGCAGTCTTGTTGAGGGATTTTTGTTTGTTTTGTTTTGTGGTTGGGTTTTTTTAATAGAATTGGTTCACAGTGTTTTTTGGCAGAAGTCGGTTAATCTGCTCTCCACAATGCCATGGCATGGAGATACTTGTTTGGTTTGGGGAAAATTATACCATGCTTATGCTTCTGGATCTCCGCTGCCCATATAATTCCCTGTTGCACCAGTTCTTCTGTGATACCTGTCTTGAGGGACGTCTAGGCAGAAAGTGGGGTGACTGAATGGCAACTGAGTGTGTGGAGGCTGAGGGGCAGGTGGGAGTTCAGGCTGAAGTACAGGATCTTATGTCTGGAACACAGCATCCTCCTACTTTTTTTCCCCGTCCTAGTGTATACTGACTTTGCCTTTTGACAGCTGACGTGGAAACAGAGCGAGCTGCTTTGGTGGTGACAGCAGGGGCCAGAGCAGCCCCATGTGGCTGTATGCCATCCTGCAGGCTACAGCTCCGGAGAACGGCATTGCTCCTAAAGACTGTGGTCAAGGGAGAGGTTGCTTAAAATTAAATTGCTGGACCGACCTCAAGGGCTTGAGTTCATGTCAATTCATATTATGAGATTTCACATGCCTAACATATTTTGGAAAGAAAGCCTCTTTAAAGAAAAAAAAAAAAAGATACTTTTATCAGAATAAAGTTCTTATTGCTGAGAAACTTTGAACCAATGAATTAGCAGCTATTTTTATTCATGAGTTACATTTTTTTAAAAACAAATTTATTTCAGTTAATTGTATCTTAAAATGTGTAAGCGTTGCAGAGTTTCACTTCTAAAGTTTTCTTGTTTTCAGAAACAAGACACTGGACAGATTTTGTTGGATATGACCTATAACCAGTTGGGTGTGACGGAGAAGGAATATTTTGGTTTACAGCAAAATGAAACTTCAGTAGATTCACCTGTAAGTATAGTAAATAATAAATGTGTGTGCATGTATATGTGTGTATACATATATACATACGTATATGCATACACATATATCTATACACACATATACATGCACACACATACACATAAATAACAGTATTTATTTATAAATATTTTTAATCCATCTAATAGTTTTTCATTTCACAGCGATGGCTTGAACCAAACAAACCTATTAGAAAACAGTTAAAAGGTAAGACTTGTTTTTAATATCTTGATTGTAACTGTGTAGTCCTGCTTTTCTGTGTTCCTATGACTAGAATAAATACAGTTCTTGTAAATTAGTGCATCCAGATAGTAGATTTTCTTTAAGAGCAAGTCTTATCTCTGCCAGTCTTTTCAGCAGAGCTTTCTACACCTCTTACTGCTACCTGAGTGCTAATAAGACCTGGTAGGTCACTAACTTTGATGCTGTAATAGCATCTAAACCTGGCTTCTGAACAGTGTTGGACATCATGGCCATGAAAGCAGTAGTTGTATCATGGTGCCAGTAAATTCCTCCTGATAGGGAAGATCAAGGGAAGTGGAGCCAGTTTCATGTGTAGGTTCTGGCAATTTCTTGTCTCAAGTAGAATGAGAAAAAAATAATTTTATGCATGTTTTTATTAAAAACCAACCAAACAAAAAACCAATACCACACACTTCCAAGTGCATGTGTTGTTCTAGTATGTCTTGTTTATAAACAGCTTTGGGTAACACAGAATGCTTACCAAGAAGGACAGGCTGGCCAGCATGACCCTGCCAGATAGCAGCTTCGGAGGACTGAGTGACACTGTCCCAATTTGTGCTGTGAAACTTGAGCTATGTTTTTCAGCTCTCTTATTTCTACCATATGCTGTAGATTGTGTATGAATTGAAATAAAAATACATGAAGTTAACATGGTGAACTTCTGTTAATTTCTTGTATTTATATGTGAGATAGAATTGAGCATTATCCCCATTGAGACGCTTCAAATATATTTAGTGCTTTTTTCTCTTCCAATACCTAAGGCAAAGATAACTAAATAATGCCTTTTATGTAAAATAGCATATACAAAGTACTTTAAATGAAAGCATCGCAATATTTGAGAGTATTTTCTTCTCATAATTGGTGTTGGGTGATCAGGAGAGACTTCTCGTGGTTTCTTTTAGTTTCATGAGAAAAAACACATGAGATTTCTATGTGGTTGTTCATGTAATTTTTCTATAAATATAGAAATAAAAACCTTGGGCTCTTTCTTTTTTAAACAAAAAATTTATTTGCTCTTCTAAAATATTGCAGGAGGCTTTCCCTGCACCCTTCGTTTTCGTGTAAGGTTTTTTATACCTGATCCTAACACACTTCAGCAAGAACAAACCAGGTAACTTCTGTTTGATGTTTGCTTCCATGAACTAAGAATGTGTAAAGCCCTCCTTTCCCATCTCCACAGCTTGGCAAACTGTGCTTTATTAGGTAGCAAAGTATGCCTATAGTATAGGCAAACTATGCTTTGTATTAAATGTGTTAAGAGCTTTCTGTCAGCATACTTGAGAAATGTCTCATCCTCCATTGAGTAGTTCCAAGATAAGCTATCACAGTTTGGGGTTGGTTTTTTGGGGGTTTTTTGTGTGTTGTTTTTTTGGGGGGGTTTTGGTTTAGTTTGGGTTTTGTTTGTTTTTTTTTGTTGTGGGGGTTTTTTTTTG
>JAYKAV010003487.1:2212449-2273455 GCA_035582835.1 Phoebastria nigripes | reverse complement strand
TTTTTTTTTTCTTTTTTTTAAGTTACGTCCAAGGTGAATATATCTGGGAGAAAGAGAGCCCAGTTCTGTAATGGTTTGGTTTTTGTAGTGTTCGTTGTGGCATTAATACTATGGTCCTGGAGTTGTAGTACAGACTGCCAAAGATCTTTAAAACTGTTGTGAGAGTGAGTGGGTGTATGATTGCATATTTGTAAATGCCATTAAGCTTTATTCATCTGTTTGTATAGTTTGCCAGGAAATCTAATAAAATAAAACTAATACATGTAACCATTTAAACCATACCTTTTAAATGTATGTTTGTTTTCCAAAAAATCTTTTCTAGGCACTTATTCTTCCTGCAATTGAAGACTGATATTGTGGAAGGAAGGTAATAACAAGAATCTTCAATTTCTCTGTAATTCTTTTAAAAAAAAAAAAATTAAAGAAAACCCAAAAAAAGCCTTTTTCTGAGGGTAACGTTGCTATAAAAATGTACCTTGTGAAATATTGCTTTAAAAGAAAATCAAATTGCTAGGAAACATTTTAAATTTTCACATAGCTCACTTATTAAGAACAGTTTAGAAGTCTGTTGTGAATGAGCTGTAGGAGGTGCTGCAGGTACAATGTCAACCTGGGAGATCTTTATGCAAGGCATGGTGTGCCAGGCATGGTATTCCAAACGTGGAGACCGGCTGTCTAGTGCGGTAATCAGGAGGGAGTAGCAAAAGGGCAGTTCATGCTATTGTTTCTCATAATTTCAGGGTTATATTCCCTATATGGTGGGCATATACCCAGTGGTTCCTTTGCCTGTGTTCCTGCGTTTGTACATTTTAGAAAAAGAGGAAAAAGGTGGTCCAAGTATTTGCTGCCAAATGTAAATTGCCTTTAGGTGTTGGCTTTTTTCTTTTATGGAGTCAGTTTTGGTCATGAGATCAAAGCTGTCTTTGTGCTTGGCATTTGGCTAATTTTAGTGTTTGTGTCTAGTTTTTAAATACACCAGACTGCAGCTCTTAAAATAATGTCCAGAGCCCCATGAAAATCCCTTCTCTCTTTGCTTTTCCAAATAAATTCTTGCATCCAGCAAGAATACGGGCATGTCCTTTTAGGACTAGTTACTTCCATTCACTTAAGAAGCTGTTACACAGCAGCTAGCTTTTAATGTCCAGTCCTACTGTGCTTTAACAGTCAAACTTTGTAAGAAAAAATCAGATACTCTTTGAAGATAAATGAGTCTTCACATAGTGAACTAATTGCAGAGACATTGTTAACAATACATTTATACAGTCTATATCTAAATAAAAATATTTTCTCCTCTTTCCAGGTTGTCATGCCCCATTAATTCTGCTGTTGTCCTGGCATCATATGCAGTACAATGTAAGTAATAACCAATCATTATTATGTTAATAAATGTATTTGACTACGTTCTCTGCTGTTCGGCACTGAAAAATAAGGAAGGATTTCTTTCCTTATCTATTTGTGCAGAATATTCAAAATGCTACAGGTGACGCTTTGTAAAGAAGGTGCACGTTATTAAAGCAGCCTTCAAACAGTCTAAATAGAAAAAGTGTACTTGTTAGGTCTGTCAAAAAAAAAAAGTTGGTACAAGAATAACATTGTTCTTATTTATGTGTGCTTGTACTGCTGACAAAAAAGGCATGTTTTCATTGTCATTGGAAACAAAATAATGAAACTTACTGTGTGTTATAATAGCTACGGGAAAGCATTCCAGGGAAATAAGAGATCATCTAGAGAACAGTTAAGGGGAAGGTAAACCCATGATTAAGAAACTCCAATATTCTTATGTAATGTTTTTAAGGGAATTTGATTTGTTAGATATGTAAAACTGTCTGGCACTTTGCAATACATTTAAGGTGACCCTACGTACAAGAACTTAAATCCTTCTCATCTGCCTGCAACTGGCAAAAAGAATTCTAAGGGTGATATTAGAAAAATATCTTCTGTAGGAAAACCAAAGTGGAGCTTGATCCTATGCTTTACAGGCATCCTAAACAGATAGTGAAAAACAGCTGGAGGAAGACATTTCTCATTAAACAAACAAAAAGGTTGAGGGTTTAGTGGAATTTGGATATTTGTAAAAATGTTTGTCAGGGGAAAGCATATAGAATAGTTGTGTAATTATTTGGCTGATGTATATTTATCCTATTTCTATACGGAAAGGCTAGCAAGGTCTGCAGAAATGATTGAGGTAATTTTGCTTGAAATAAGGACCAAGCTAAATAATTAAAATATGGTTTTCAAAGGAGAAAGCGATAAACTGTTGATATCTGTGAAAATCCCAAGTGGCTATGAGACATTCACTTTTATATTTAAGTATATCATGTGTTGTGCCCTTTTATTAAATGGAACTTGAACCACATTCAAGCTTAGTAGGAACAGTTGAAACCAGAACAAGTTTTCCATAGCAGGCAGGAGTCCCGGTTCTGTTGCCAAAGGAAATGTGTCCCTGCTCCTGTATCCCTGGGGCACAGTAAGGCACTTGAAGGCTGGATTGCTAAATGCAGTGTTGCTGACCCGATTGTGCTAAAGCACAAAAATGTAAAGGTATGCTGAAGAATGCAAATATTTTATCACAAAGTCAGGCTTGACATGATTTTTAAAATTAATTACGTTGCAGCTAGTGTACCCCAAATCCCAAAGTAATTCCTGTTTCCCCTACAGTTTTATGACGGTTCCCTTTTTAGTGCTTTGGATACCTACTAATGCAGTTATTTGTACTAAAGGAGAACGATAGAAGGCCAGTGAAGATTGTGGAAGGGTGCTAGTGTGTTTTTAATCTTTCTCTTTCCTGGTAGATTCTGGAATTTCCCATGCAGCTATTTGCCTAGTTTTCCTAACTCATGATAGTGCTATTTTTACCTTTTTTTTTGGTTTTCTATTAAAAAAAAAAAAAACCTTTCTTTTTTGCTAGCTGATGCCCTTTCTGTTGCTGTTTGTATGATACCTATATTTATTCTCTGCATCGGCAAAGAATGAAACATTTAATAGAAAGACGTAGTCCCTTAAAGAAGAAAAAAAAAGTTTTTGTTTTGCTACCAGGTTGTTGCCATTTGCCTAAAGATGATGGCATAGGAAAGACCTTCTGAAATCTGTGTGTGTAGGTCTCCTTATCTAGTCATGTTTGCTAGGGTTCTTGGCAACTTAAATTGTTTTAAATAGTTTTCTTCTGGTGTTTTAATTTCTAATCATACTTATTAAGGAGAGTTGAAGTTCTTGGATATGAGGTATCTGCTTATTAAAAAGCCGTTGTCTGAAGTTGCCATGGACCAGTTCTACCTGAGCTGTTTCTTATTACTGCCACTTCTTGGTGGTTTTCAGGCTGCTCACTCCTTCTGTACCTTCCCTTGTATGCAGAAGGGGAAATCATCATCTGACAACCTTATGGTTATTTATTTAAAAGGTGGAGCAGTTGTCACTGGTGGGAGGGCTGAGGCAGATGTCTTTCGCTGTGCATGAGGTCTGGTGGTTGATATTTCTGCTCCTGCTTTTTAACTATAGTTTTCACATATGGCAGTTGTATGGTTGACCTTCACAGGCTTTGAGTTTTGCAAAGGGACAGTTGGTGGTGATGTCTGTTGTGCTGCTGCAGTGCTGCTTCCCCGTATTGCCCTTTGCACAGGTGTTTGGTTTCAGCACCGCGGTTCTGAAATAAAGCTCTGACACATTACTCTGCACCCTTGTGGCACACCCTGTGTTGTCTGGTGGTGCTAAGTTACAGAGGAATACAAGTGGGTGTGAATACTGTGGCTAAATAGCATGTGACTAAACTTGATTACGAATACAGTTCAGACACTTGAAGAATAAGTTGTTAGTTTATTGTCAGTAAATGTGCTTTGTGACAGAAATGATCAGTGGATTTTGAAATCCTTTTTTAAGGAGAACTTGTTAAGGTGCGTTTCAAATAATTTCAAAATCGTTAAGTCTGAAGGATACTCTCGTACTGAAAAAACAATCTAATGATAAATTGTACCTCTTGTTTTTTACTAGTGTAAAATGGGAATGTTGTACAGTCTATAAAATTAAATAAGGGACCTATGCAGTGTGTATATCGCTTTTTTTATTTAAAATGTCACAAAGCTGATTTAGCACCACTTGTTTTCTATCACTTCGTGTAGTAAGTTCCCATTTCCAGAACAGTATTTAAATGACTAACTATTGATATGTAAGAAGTCCCATGGGTTTGGTGGGAATATGCTCTTATGTGCGTAAATCCTTTGCTGGGTTGGGACTTGAATCTAAAGCACAGCAACAAAGCCAACAAAAGATGTTACGAATGCTTCTAAGCTTTCTTCTTCCTGAGCATCAGTTGCTCAGTGATTCATTATGACTGGGGTTTTTCTCTTATCTCCTGTGATATTGTTCCCCTCTCAGCTCTGCTTTGAGAACCAGGAGGTTTCTCTAGCATGCTGCTATCTATCTTTGGGAGTTTGTTCAGGAAGGG
The DNA here is from genome assembly GCA_035582835.1 of Phoebastria nigripes. Lineage (NCBI taxonomy): Eukaryota > Metazoa > Chordata > Aves > Procellariiformes > Diomedeidae > Phoebastria > Phoebastria nigripes. The sequence continues at coordinate 2,269,017 of JAYKAV010003487.1, read as the reverse complement.
GTTGACTGGCTGCTTGGGATTCAAATGTGCTTTAACCTCTTCTAAGAAAAGGAAGGCTGGTGAGGGTGAGGATTCAAGGAAAGCTGAACTTAGTGTGCAAGTCCCTCAGGAACTAGGCATAAGAGAATTTGTTAGAATTTCAGGAATGCCAGAAGGCTGATATCCCAGAGGAGGAGGTGGGCTGTAAGATTTAGAGGAACATCAACAGCAGCTCCACAGTGAGAGTCGCACCACGTAATTCCCCCATCAGCTTTCTTCTGGCCTGACTCTTCTAACTTGCCTTCATTTTGCTCCTCTCTCTTTTTATAGAAATTACATTGAAACCTCAGACTTCCTAATTTACGGAGACCTGCCTCTTTCATAGCTAGCATTCGGGGATTTTTCTCTGTGTGTGCTCCCTGCCTACGCTTTTTTTGAAGTGAAATAGTGCTCAGAAGGACATCATGTAAGCTGAGAGATTTGCTCAGAGGTCAGTTGGGTTCCTGCTACTCTCCAGGGCACCTGTAGCCCTTATGCCTCAGAATCAAAGTCAGACTGGATGAACAAAGAGAACTTTGACCTGAATTTCCGGTGTTTGACATTATTTACCAGATGTGTTGAGTAGTCTGAGGATGGTGTGCATGTCCCYTCTGTTCTTCTGAAGCCTGCAGCAATGCTGTGCAGTAACAGGTACCTTTTATTGTGTCTTACAGTACCTGTCATCAGCAGTACCAGAGTGCTATCTGTGTGATGGTGATGAAACTCCCAATACAAGAATCTGCTTGGAGAGATTAATTGAAATACATGCCCATTTTCTTCCACATGGTTCACTGTGGTCTAGATTGCTGCTCTTGAGCTTGCTAGCATCTCTTTGTACTACAGCTCTTCTAAGACTGTCCTGATAGTTTATATACAGCAGGTCTTCAGCTGTTTTGTACTACTTTCCTTTAATTATATTTTACAGTTGTGCTAGGCAATACAGAGGCCACTTCAGGAGATCATTACTTCAAGTATGGTTTGTCTGGTGTTCTTCCACTATGCCACAAATAATTCGTTGAATCTGTAACACTTCAAAACAAAGTACAATGCTGTAATCTTTGGAGTGGTGAACCCCAGATTGGGATATTGGCCAGTGCTGTAGTTGAAGGAGCTGACTTTCTACAGTGCCGCATAGACTTGGTACTATTCTTCTCTATTTTTAAGGTGGATGAACCTATTAAATATTTCTGTGTAACATAACTAAAAAGGGGAAAAGAACAATTAGCCAAGGTCAAGGTCCATGTAGTACAGTATTATACTCATGATGATGAGTAGTGGTGAATGCTGAGAGACAACATACATGACAGAAGATCAAAGTAGTTTTAAGATGCATTAGTACTGCAAAACCTCTTAATGTTTTGGGAGTACTGTTAACTATTCCCTTAAGTCTTTTATCCCCATACTTTTTCAAAATGAATACTCTTAGTACTTTGGATTATGCTTTGCTTTTCTCAGTACTTTTTCTGATTGTGACTGTATGGTTTCTGAAGTACGTGTTGTATTTGAGATGCAGAAATAGGAACTCAGTATAACTTATATTTTCTAATTTGTTTCTTCCTTTTCCTTGTGATATTTTTGTTTGTTTAAATGTGGCTGGGTTTTGAGCTGCTGCTTCTTTTTTTTTTTTTTTTTTTTTTTTTTTTTTTGTTTTTTTTTTTTTTTTTTTTTTTTTTTTTTTTTTTTTTTTAATGAAAGGTATTACAATGACTGACTCATTTTTCATTCTGGAGTGGTAATAGATAACTTGGGGACCACCATTGTGTGTGTATAGGTGGCGTTTTTTTCTACAAATGTTCCTTTGTTTTTATTAATGCCTAATTTCTCATTCTATCTTACTACAAAGTGACCAGCTGTCATAAGTGGTCATAAGCAGCTATTTACAGTCATCTCTAGATTGAACCTTTTGCTAAGGGCTCTTGAGTGTAAAGCATTATTTCCTTTTACAAAACAGGTTGGTTTTATCCACATGATAGCTAGTTCTACTTGTCCTGTAGGGACATCAGGCTTACTTACTCAGTGGTTGAGTGGGTTAGAGTTCATGCTCTCATCCTTATTTGGATACAGGTTCCACTTGTTGAAGCACCGTTCCTTCTCTCAACACCAACTTATGAGGGTTTTGGTCCTTTTTGGAATCTCTCTCTGATAACCATTTTCAACATGGTGTCTTTAATCTCTACATCTACATGGATTTTGCTCATTTCAATGCTCCTTTTTAGTCTCTCTTTAATAAGTGTCTACATTTTTATGTTGGTTCTTTGAAACTGAATTCTGCTGTGGTGGATTATTTTCTGATTCCAGAAGCATTTTCATACCTGAATTCTTTGTAGTTACTGTTGAGAAACAGTATCTGCTTTAGTTTATGCTATGCAGTGCATCATCTTTCTTCTGTTCTCTATTTGTGCCAAGAAGCGATTACTTAAAATGTCTAAACTGATTGAACTGTACAGGTTAGGAAGTATCTCTTCTTTTTGTACCTCAGTGTTCATATGAAGATAAACTTATCATTAGCCTTTAAAATTATATTTCATTCTCATCTCAGCACGTCAGTCATTATTGCTGTCCTAATTTGGAGGCCAGTCATGTGACCCTAACTATATTTTAATCCTGGATTGCAATTTTATACCTGAGGATTTTTACTCCTTAGTAAAAGTTAAATTAGTTATATATAACTTGTATGCTAGACTTGTCCCATTGTTTGGTTATTTTACGTTCCACTGGGAACCTGATCTGCTTATGTAATTATCCTCTTTTAAAACCAGGCAACTCAGTTCACTTTTGTGCTTTATTCATGTCACCTAAAATATTCAACCCTGTAAAAAGTTACGAATTCAATGTGAAACTACTTGATTTTTTTTCTGGTACACTTCTCAGGTCTTAGCTTTTGTAGGCATTCCTTTGGACCAAATTGTCCATATTATCTATAACTGATTTCCCATCATGCTTAGCCAATGAGCCATTCATACATTTGCCTTCTGACATCTGTAGTTACTTGGAATGCCCATATGCAGAAATAGGTTCTGGTGCTATCACTTTGTATGTGATTTTTTTTTTTTTTTTTNTTTTTTTTTTTTTTTTTTTTTTTTTTTTTTACTATTGTTTACAAGCAAGCTCTGTAGAATTGGAGACCAACTTGTCTTCTGTACCTTGAAGGATATCACATAGGTGGGAAGTAGAAATCAGTCACCCTTTAAGTTATACAAAGCTAAAGGCTTATCTTTTCTACTATTATGTTTTCTGGGGCTGCCTGTGGAAATTGGGCCAGATTGAAATGGTGGTATTTTGATACTGTTAGCATTCAAAAACAACAAAAAAAATTAATTTCTAAAGCTGGAACCAAACAGATAATTATCTTGGTCATGTAGCAGAAGCTTGGATGTCAAAAATAACTTCATGTAAGTAAGAACCACAGGCAAATTTAGCTTGGAAGGGGCTTCTTCAAAGTCAGATCAGATTGCTCAGGGCCTTTCCAGTTCAGTTTTGCATTTCTGTAAATACTGACATTTCTGTTGTCTGTCACCCTTTTGGTTTGCAACTCTAACTCTGTCTGTCTTGCACCCTCCCTTTGGGGTAGTGGAAGACAGCAATGAGATCAGTGCTGCCTCACACTAATATATAAGCCGACTGACCAATGGTTTCTTGGAAGAAACCACTGAATAAATGAAGCCTCAGTAATTACTGTAAGAGTTGGCGTCAGTGGCTTTTTTTGCTTCCGTATGTGTCAGATCTTCCCTTTATAAAGCTCTCTTCCCTACCCCCCACCCCCTTAATGCAGCAATATATCTGGTACTCGAGCTTCTCTTTCTAGGGAAGATGCATGTGTACCCATAGAATTCCTATTGAAATCTATCAGCACTACATAAATACACTTGTTCCTGGTCTTCCCTTCCTCTGTATCTGAATCTTATAAAAATGTGTAAATTTTTTTTAATTTTAGTTAGTCGTCTTCTTTGCCTTCCTGCACAAGAGTCTTTCTGCTGCTGGGAGAAAGAGACAAAAATATATACCCACCACATTGTTCTAACTGAACAAATTTTTTTTACAAAGTCTGAAGAAAAGATGACTTGTTTAGGCTTCAATAAGGCACAGGGAGTTCATATCCTGTATAAACATATATGATCTCAAGATTTTTATTTGTTTTTTCAAGCATTTATAAATTCTTACTGTATTGAGAGCTTGTACAACTACTGTTTTGGTAGGTCAACATGGGACTTCATCCATGGAAAATTATTCTGTGGCTACTCTGCTATTGCACTATTCTTTTACTAAGAGTTACAAAGAAAAAAGTCCTCTTTTTATTGAATATCACCTTCTAAATGAATGGTCCATCACGTTCTCTTCTTTAAAGCCTTTCATATTAGATATAGAACTCTAAAATACAATAATCTGATATTCAAATAACTGATTTTTTTTTTTTAACTCCTCCTTGGTTCCATTTTCTTTCATTTTACTATATATTCTTTCCCAGTTATAATGAATTAAAGAGGAACAGTTGGCTAGAATGGAGAAAGGTAAAAATATGCTTTTTTTCTTACTGTAACTTTATCCTCATTGAGTCAGTATCTGCTGGCTCATGTGATCAGAGCAGAAGCTATGTCAGGAGAAACTCAGATTAGAAATAAGTCTTTAATATTTCTTGCCCCTATGCTCTCTTCTGGAGAAATCCAGTAAAAAGGTAGAAACCTCATGGGTTTTTCTTCTTACTGAGGTCTTGATATGCCCTAACTTTTTTTTTCCTACTTGGATAATTAAATCCTGCACAAGATCATTAGTCTTCCAAGTCTTCTACTAATCGTCATTTATAGTTTCTCTTCAACTGTGACAGTTGGTTGGGGAGTTGGGGAAGTGAGTAGTACTCTCAGCTGCTCCCCTTGTTGACATGATCTCAGGTAGCTAGGAGGAAGAGGAAAAAAACTGGTCTCTTCCCATTGACAAGAATGTAATTCAAGATAGCTGCAACAAACCTTAAAAATGTAGACTGTGTTTCATAGAAAAGATGGGTTGTGTTAATGGCAAATAAAGGAAAAAGTCTTCCGTCAACTACTGTCATCTGTGAAATTGTGTGTTTTATTTTTATGCTATTATTAACATACCTACTTTGTTCAAAAAGTTTTTATTTTTGTTTTTGTTGTTACTGCCTTAGCCTTAGTCTTGGCAGAGACTTGGACTTTTGTTAATATACAGATATTCCTAAAAATTATTTCAGTTTCTTGTTATACTTCTGGACCTTCTATCTTTTTGGTTTTTTTGGTTTTGTTTTCTTCTTCAGAGATATATTATTTGACAGAAGTTTTCAAAGATGTGTTTTGGTTCTAATGGTAAATATTTAGTCTTTTGCCAACCATTTTGCTAACTAATTTAAAATTCAGGCTACCTTTAAAAAGAAAGGGCTAAGCGTTGCAGGAACATCTGCATTCAAAATAAATTACTTACTGTTTATCATTCTACTTTCTTTTTTATTTAAATATTTCCCTTGATGCTGACAATTAGATATGCAACTATATTAGTTTCTGACCACGTTTGCCTGGGCATTGTTTTGTATCAACTTGGTTCCGTTTTCTAGGCCATAGAAATCATGCTTTTTGAATAGGTAAGTGGCAAATATTAGTTATCCCTTGCATTACAGATACTCCATAGTTACTGTAGCTGTAAGTTATTTCTGAAGTCCACAACTTCCTCCCCCCCACCAACCTGAATCATTTAAAAGACTCTTTTATACTTTGCATTTTCTGGAAAATAATGGTAATAGTATTGTTCCTAGAAGTATGCTCTTTAACTTTGATTTAGTTGAGGGGCTTTCTATACTGAATTATTTGCAGTCTATTCAAGTACTTTCTTTTGTTTTAATTTACAAGTCATACAAATAACTTCTGGGAAGCTTTAATGCTTTATAATAACTATTTCATGCTCCTTAGGGAAAAAGCAGATCAGTACAGGTTCTAGTGATTTGCTTAAACATACCATCATTTTTTGGGTTTAACCTCTTCAACTATTTCATGAAAACACAGATTCCATGAAATAGGGGGTTTGAATTACTTGCTTAACTGAAACTAGGTAAATTTGTGGCAAATAGGCAAGTACTTTATTTGGAGCAACCTCCCTGCTGCCCCAAACCTTGCATCTTTATAACAGGTAAAAGGTTTGTGTATGTTTTCCAGGATATAAACTTATGCTGACCTAGCTTTTAAAGAAAATTTGCATAAACTGAAGCTATAAACTTATGGTCATTTACACTTTCATTTCTTTTCAGATATACCACCAACTGTGGATAAGAATTAGCTTTTATCTAGTAACTACTTTAAAATATCTACTAATTAGTATCGGTTTTGAAGGGATAAAGTTTTAGGGAACTTTTTTTTTAGTTTATTTGGCTGTAAACATATATTTACTTTTGGTACCAGCTTGGTAATGTTATGTGTAAATCAGCAGTTACTTCTTGTCCTTTGTTAAGTAACTCACGTTCCGCTGAGGCAAGATTAACAATTGAATTGTTACATTTTTTACCTGCCAGTGTGAAAAGTAGATGCTTTCTAAGTGACAGATCTTGTTGAAGACTTCTAATATGTTATAGTCAAGTAAACGTATATCAAATTGACTTCATTTGCTGTCTCTTACTGAAGCAATTTGGTTTCCTCTAATGTTACAGTACTGCACGTCTGTGCCGATGTGGCATGTAATGCCTGTCCGGCGGTGTTATAGCTTGTGATGCAAAAGTGGGGCTATATAAGTAACTAAATAAAATACTGAGTCATTCAGTGCCTGAGATTATGGTTATGGTAAGCGTATTTTGAAAAAAATCTTTCTTCACTGATGTCATACAATTCCCTGTGTTCAACACTGCACGTCTGTTGGGAAATAATTCATAATTCCTGCATTTCCCCATATGTGTACGTGTTTTAATAAGGAGAAGGAATTCCTTCTAAACAATAATCAATTAACTATGAAAAATTTATGTATGTGTTTCTTGTTTCCTAACAGCACAACTTGGAGACTATAATGCTTCAGTACATCATTCAGGATATCTGTCAAATTACAACTTTATACCAGAGCAGAACAAAGATTTTCTTACCAAAGTAGAATCGCTACATGAGCAACACAGGTAACATTAACTTTTAGTTCTCTCTCAGGTCTTGAGTTTTTAAAGAAAAAAAAGATGTCAAAAGGAAGACTCAAGTTCTTAATAGTTTCAGTACGACAGACAGTTTTATTTCATATAGCTTCTATTAAATGAAATATTTGGTTTTATCATGTAGGTGCTAGACTAGTCATATTCAGAGTATGATGCCAATGTGTTAAAACGTTTAAATAAATTTCTAGCTATAACAACCAGTAGATCAGTTAGCACTATACATTATTAATGGCAACCATCTAGAATGCTGTACTAGATGTTTGAGGGGTTTTTTGGATCAAGGACATTTGACCATTTTTCAAATCCTATTGGGTTTTTTTGTCTGTCTATGGAAAAACAACACCCATGAAACACTTCAGTTAACATTGTGCTTTCTCTCCACTCTCCTGAGTGTAATATAAAGGCTACAACAGATTATTCCAGTCAGTCCACTGCTAATTACTCTTTCTGACTGTGCTGATTTGTCTCTTGTAAGACCGCAGCTTTAGAATTAGTGGTGGTGTTCAGATACTCGCAAGCTGAATGCAAATATGCCAACCTACGAAATTGTCTGTGAGCATTTGAGGAAATGAAATCCGAATCTCTATGGACTTGTTCTCTTTGTATCTTTACTGCAGCAGAGCTAGTTCCCCACTCTCCTAGTTTCTTTGATTTATACCCTGAAATACCTCCATTTTCATCTCCCCCTGATATTCGTTGACTTTTTTTGTCATCTTTCAGTACTCTCACCCCTCCCTCTTGTTTCTTTACTGCTAGTGGGTGTAGTGAGTAGTTCTGAACTTTACGTGTGCTTGCCTAGCAGTCCAGAATATGCACGTTGCTTTGTTGTTTGTGGGGCTAAAAAGAGAGAACCACTGAACTCTAATGGCAACCATTCCTGCTGTGTAGGTACTAATCTGGACTGCTTTCCTAGCAGTTCATGTTCAGGAACACAACAGCTGAGGCCTCTACTCCTTCCAAATTAATTTGCAGTTTCCAGTAGGCTCAGAAGTTTTTAGAGGGGAACTTGTTAGACAGGCATGAATAAATCTGCTTGTCTTTAGGAAGCAATTATCTCGGAGACCACTGAGGGAAGATTCTGAAGAGTCTTGAAGTGGTGAGGTTGAACTCATGTATTTAGTGCTATTATAGCCAGAGATATAAAACCGGTTATGTCCTGCAGAGAAAAGACTAGAAGTTACCATTGGTCCAGACAAAGGTGTGGTGGGGTCTGTTGGAAAGACTCCTTTCTTTTCTGGGTCCTTTCAGTGAAATTGATGCTTTCATTGTGTGTTTTTGGTAGAGTGAAGCCTTGATGACTGAGAAGTTTAACTGCTGTATTTGAATTCACGTAGGTGGTGGTAATTGAAGTTCTGAATAAAAATACTTGAGTAGCCTTTCCCACTTCGAGTGGGGAAAATGTTTCTTTATTGTTTTAACACCTTTTTTGAAACCTGCTCTTCAGGCCTATTTATTTTGGGGTGCCAGGGAGAGGCAGCCAAATTATTGTATATCCTGGCAGTATTTCTTGCATCCTCCTTTGGCGTTCATAGTGAATACTTACATCTGAGACGTGGTTTTGACTAGATCAGTGCCAGTAACATACTTGACAAAAATGTTTCTGGTGTTCACCAGGCCTTCTGAGAAGGAAAGACAGAAAGGGAGAATTTATCTTCTTAAAGTTTGAGGAGAACAGTGTTGTTTTAGAATGAGATTTCTGCTGATCTGGAGTAAATAGTATTTGCTGTAGACCATGTGGGATATCTGTAAATTACTATCCCTTTTAAATTGGCGTTCTTGGATTACAGGATTGCAAAGCCAGCCCTATAAACATCTATCCTTTTTCATTCTTTAGTGTCTATCCTTTGGGAAACTTTCACAAAGGAAAATTAAAAGGCTGGAATTGCTGAAACACGATACAGACTTGAGAAGCCATGCTATGTCTTGTATGTTGTAGCTCAATGCAAGTTTTTTTTAACTAGTTTTTATGTTGTTTTGCAAAATCTGAGAAAATAGTTCTATGAACATGTTCATATCAGGCACTATTCAGTGGACAGTAAGTAGCTGTTGAGAAAGCAACTGTTGTCATAGTGAACTGGTATAGCTTCAGAAATTTTCCTTCTGTGTTCATCCCTAAATCCACAGGGTGATTTTTCTGTGTGTAGTTTGTTCTAACAAGGTTTTCTTACTGTTTTTTCCTTGGTACATAAGCGGCCTGAGGTCTTAGGATGTGGATATTATCCAAATTGGTAATGTTTTCCTAGTGCTTGCTAGATCTAGCCATCAGTTTGAGGAGAAGGATGCATTTGAAACTTCATATGATGCTTATATTGCAGATGATGTTTGTTAGCCCTTGGGTATAAACAGCTATAAAAATTGGAAGGAGACACCAAGACCGGTTTCCTCTTGCCTGTTTATCTCGCCAAGTAACCACCACCTGCTTAGGAACCTTAAGGTTTCATTTCATCTCTAATTGAGCTGGGAGGTGTAACAACAACAAGAAAAACTAAGTCTGTGCTGAGATACTTTTTCTTGTTGGCCCTTCAAGACACAAGCCTTGATTGGTCTGGTGTAGATCGTGTATGCAAATTGAGAATTAAAATTTGCAGGCATATCTTGTTGATATATAACAGAGTTTCCCCATCTTTCTGAACAAAGTTCTTGATCAAAATTTTAAAAATGAAAATAATGTACTCTTGCAAACATATTCAGCATCCTGTTGTATAATAAAACGGTCATTTTGTGGTTTTTTCTCTACCTTTCTGACACAATGAAAGAGATAAGGTCTACTAATGTTTTTCAAAATCAAGGTGACAGTAGTCACTGTAGATGTAGATCTGAGTAAGCAGTTTATCTCAGGATTGTGACAAACAGCTCTCTTTTTGTCTTTGCTCTTTTTTCCAATATTGTGACATCCTCAAGCCACACTGCTGGCAATGGCTTTCCAGTTCAAGGTAACTTCCAGTTTCATGGAGCATGATGTAATATTTCCTAGAGTGGCTGTTTCAGGGCATAGTATTTTGATGGCCTGGAATTTGAAAGGATGGATATTAATTGGAAGTAATAGATGTCCACCTTTTGAGGTAAAGCTTTTAAAAATGAGAATTACTGCCTTATGTGGAATGCCTTTGTATCTGGAGTTCTTAACGTGACACAATGTTATGTCAGCTTTTTACAGGTTGTATTTAAATTGCATTTGATTAACGTAATTCTATGCGTGTCGTTTTGGAAGCTCACCTTGCAAAGAGTTGTTTTTACCTGCACTTATTTGCAAATATGATAGGATGATATCGGATGTCTTTTCTACTTAGATGTATGTAGATATTACACACATCCCTCAGCCTCTCTTCTTACAGTTACTTGAACACGCTGTAGTGCCTGAATCGTTGATCTGTGCTGAGAGACCAGGATCACTGTGGGCACAGCACAATGTCGGTAGGCTATGTCAGATTCCAGGTTAGAGCTGCCTCTTGTCTGATCAGTTCTTGACTGGTCTTGGCCTTGCAATTTACTGGAAGGGGCTACTTTCGTTGTCATGCCTAAAGGAATCTTGTTTAGGCTACGTTGTGTTCCTCTCAGATGAATAATTAGTAGGCTGCATGGGAGAACCAGCTAGGTAGGGATTACTGTTGGATTCTTTGGTCTTTAAAACTCCTAGTAGATTCCATGTAGCCCTTGCATGAAGATATATAATCTGTTCATTTGAGTTGCGGGGGTTTTTGAGTTTGTCTCTGGACAAAAAGTCTCACGATCATAGAAGCTTTCTAGAAGACCAGAAGATGAATCCTTGTAAGTCTTGCAGCACATTTCACATCTAGCAGCGGGAGAAAAAAGTATTTTAGGACTTATAGATTGTAGATAAACTCAGATGGCTTTTCCTCGGTGAGTTTCATAACTTTAACTTATTTAATCTTCTTTCTCCCCCTTATTTTTTTAGTAAATTCCTGCTTCTAATTTTTCTTCTAAATTACTTCCTTCTGAGAGACTATGCAATATAGAATATTTGCAGATACAGCTTCTTGTTGTAAATGAAGCTTTTATAGGGGAATTGTTTCCTCATCCCTTTAAGCAAAACAGATACAAATTATTTTTTTAAAAAGAACTGCTCCAGAATGGCTAAGGTAATAACATTGTGTATAATTTGCTCGGTTTTTGAGAGGAGTTTAGGAGGGCCTTCACCAGTGAAGAACTCATGGCACTAGTTAATGAAGCTTATTTGTCAGACACTGGGCTGTGGGATTCTTCTGTTTTTCTGCATTTGGAATAAATATAATATCATGTCTTTTATTTTTGAGTATGGTCCATATTTTTTTTTTTTTTTCCCCCCCCTCTTTTAGTGGCCTCAAGCAATCTGAAGCAGAGTCCTGCTACATAAATATAGCACGAACACTTGAATTCTATGGAGTGGAATTGCACAGTGGTAGAGTATGTTTACATTGTGATTTTTCACTTGGAAAAAAAAAATTATATGCCTTTTTTTACATTAACTTAATAGCAGTAAAAACAGTAGCATTTAAATATTGACTTTATCATGTGTTATTTTTAATTAAAGAGTTGGGTAATTTTTTAATAATTTCTGTGTAACATAGGTGCTGGAATTTCAACTAAATAAGCTAGATCTCCTCAAAAGAGTAACAATGTATTTTTAAGATAAATTGTTTCAATGCTGCAATATATTTTACTTAATAATTTTACTAAAGTTTATGAATGTCTTAGCATGAGAGAAAATGAATGCTCTGTTTAGTGCTATGACGTAGTTGGCAGGTGTTTTAAGAGTTTACTTTCTCTGAATTTCTAACGCAGTGTTAAGAATATAGAGTTGTGGTGGTGTTTTTTTTTTTTTTCCTTAATTCCTGTATTCCCTGACTCCAGGCTAAATCTAAGCAGCATTTAACAGCGTGGAAGATGACCACTAAAAATGTATTTGAAATCTTTCAGATACAGGGTGTGCATTGATAAGAAACTTATCCTAGTGTTTCACTGGCTACTGGGATTTAATTGTTTGATTACACTAGCTGTCTGAGATGAATCCCCAAAATACGTTGTGGTTTTTTTAAATTGCATCCTAGTGTGCAAGTTACCATTTGTGCTTTCATGTAATAGCAAATTATTTTGGCTAAAGCTTGTAGTATAAAAACTTAATGAAGTGTAGTGCAGATGATTGATTTCCTAAATGAAGATGACTACTGTTTTTTCCTAACATTTTTCTGAGATTTGTTAATAATCCCGATACTGAGAATTTTAATGAAAAAATCATCAATTTCTGTAATGATGGAAGGGATAGAAAAGGTCATTTTCTTCCTTCAGCATGATGTTTTTTCTTTCTTCTGTTTGTTCTTTATGCTACCACAAATAATTGAGTGTTGCATTAGATTTCTAAGAATTCCTAAAGTACTCCTGTATAAAGCCACTGTAATTACATTCATATTCATGAAATACAATGCTCAAATAGGAGAGCCCCCCCCCCAGTGCATTGTTTTGTATTTAATGACCTGGGGCTCACGGGTTGTCAAAATATTAGTTATGAGCCCCTACTCTGCCTGACACCAAACTGTATGATCTGAATCAAAGAGAGTACAGATTTGAATCAAAGCCTTCTCTATTCCAGGCTGCTGAGATGCAGACCATCTTGCTACTGTTTCAATCCAAATTAATATTTTTATCAGAATTCAATTTTTTTTGAAGGATGAAAATATTTGAAGTGGTCTGTTTTTTCTAGTGCTTGAACTGAATATTAGACAATTAAAAGCTGCTAGGAAGGAAATAGAAAGCAAAATAGAAAATGTCATGCCACCTTTTAAATCTGTGTTTTGATATAATTTGAATGTTGAGTTTTGTTCTTCCTCTCCCTTCCTTATCTCAAAGTGGGTAATGGAATAAGAAGAGTACAGAGAAGGATAACAATCATGAATGTTTTAAGGAAAAGCCTTCTGTAGCAGGTGAACAGCATGGAGAACGTGAATAATAAATAAGTTGGTTGTTTTTTTTTTTTCTTTGATAGTAAAAGGTTTAAGGAGCTTCAGTCTACCTAGAAAGAGACAGATTTAAGCAAAAGGAACTTTTTCCATATGGCTGCAATTGAACTGTGGAGATTACTGCTATTTTAATGGATGACCAAGGTGAAATAGGTATCAAGAGCAGTTAGGCRGTTCAGTGGAAGAATGATTCACTGGAGTCCATTAAACATACAAAAAGCTTCTGATCCAGGAAATCCTCTAGCTGTAGATCACTGGAAGCTTGAGAAGGGAGGTTATTAGTAGAGGTGTGATTGGTTGTCTCTGGAGTTTTGTACTTCCAAAACATTGGTTACGAGTCGTTGTTTGGACTGAATGCCGTGAGGCAAACCTTTCAACCAACACATTATCATTGATTATGCTCCTGAAAGCCTACAGGAAAAGTGGCAGCACTAGATTATATCAGAGTGGACGTTCTCGGCATTGTCTTCTGGTAGATAGTCTTCCATTTGCTGAGTACTTTGCCTGTGCTGCAGCAGTCCTGCAGAAGAATACTCCTCAATGTTTAGTCTCATCTGGTAGCCCATGTTGGCTGTAAATTACACTTTTCTGAAGTTTGAAACAGTCTATTTCTGAAGTTTGTAGTGAAGATTAGATACCTCCCCCTGCAATATGCTGCTTCTTCACAGAGGCTTCCATGTTATACCCCAGCTTTGGCAGGGATGTTTGCCATGCCTCCTGATATCCTCCCCCCAGTTAGTACTGCTCTTAAATCACCCCTCCAGTTTTGTCAGATCCCAGTGCTTTGAACAGATCTAGCAGGGACTAGTTAAAGCCTTTCAAAAAACCACAGTTTATCTCTGTGGATCCTTATGATTCAGCTCTTTGCTGCTAAAATAGTCTTAGTCCTCTTAGATTGTGTATGGCAGAGGAACCAGGTAACACCTGGCTTTTATACTAATGGCCAAAAGAAGCTGGTGCTCCTGTACTGGTGGTTTAGAGTGGGATGCTTTTGGGTAATGTTTCTTGAAGAACAGATGAATATCTAGTTTCCTTAATTTTAATGTTTTATGGTACAAATTTAAATATTTTGCAGAAGTCGAGTGTGAGCTTTCTTTTTAGCAACTTGCTAAACATGAAACTTCCATTAGTGAATTAATCTAAGCTCAGTTTTCATCTGCAAACACTTCTGCTTTTCTCTGAGGATAAATCTCAACTGTTAAAATTGTAGTATTCAAAAATGGAGTAGCATTAAGAAACTCAAGAGAGTGAATTCAATACCTTAAAACTGTATTGAGATTTCTCGAATTCCTAATCTCCTTTTGACTCTGGACCACTATCTCATCTGCTCAATGATTAGTCTGATGTTAACTCATCTTTCACTTTTACTCAGAGAGACGAAGATAGGAAATTTGTAGAATCAATATTATTTCCATAGCTACAAAAAACCTGATGGTAATTGTAAATGAAATCAAATGTGAATCAGTATTTAACTAGCTAGATGCCTGGCATGATCATTTTTATCTTTATAATTTTTTTTATGATTATCTCTATAAAGAAACAGGTAAAAAGCAAAGTATAGGCGTGTTATTTCTTAGTTGTGCAATTTAACAGCATAGATGTTTTGAAAGGGAGATAACTGCACATCTACATCATCTTTCTTTTGAGAGACCCTCTTTCTTTGTGCTAGTCCAAAATCTTGTTTTCGGATATTTTAGGTTTAACACAAGAGAATTCATTATAACAAATAGCATGGGAGGTTAGTGCTTTGGACTGGGGCAGAGGGGGGTGGGGAATGAACTTTGTTCTGACAAAGCTCCCAGAGAAAATAGAGTAGTTTAGCCTAATTAATCCCTATCAAGTGTTTAGCTAATCCTTTATTTCTGCTAAATCATGTAGGTTTTCAGCTTTTTCTCCTAAAGCTGTTTTTTCTTCACGGTATTGATTTTTAAAAGCAGGAACCTGGAGTAAGCTCCAAGTGCTAATAATACAGCTTTCTGCCCTGCTTTAGGTTGGCTGTATCGTGGCAGGGGCAGCTAAATTACATGCAGTTCATCTCCTGAAATACCTCTGTTTTCTCCCCAAGTATTAAAATAAAGGGGGGTCAGTTCTAGATTCCTGTAATATGCTGGCATAAACTGGCAGTTCGGGAGCTTCTTTCAATGGAGATTCAGCCAGCTCCTCTAGCAGCAGTTCTTGGCAAAGTGGGGCAGCAGGTTGCTGAGGATTATTAATAATTTCAGCTGATTCTGGGCTACCTTGATGTTAAGTATATTTGGACTGCTACCTACCTAATGATTTTCTTTTATTATACTCTCAGAGATAGGATTGGTGTTCCTCTCATCTTGTCAGTATTCAGTGTTAATGCACTAGGTATTAAATAGGTTATGTTCATTCTCTGAACTGCTGTCGTATTTCACTGGAGGTTTATAAATCATATTGCAAATTAGGTTCAGCTTCATTCATTCATATGCCTGTATCATACTTCTATTCAACTATTTTTAAAGGATTTATTGTAAGCTTTCCACAGTATTTATAAAGCATATGCTATCTGTTCTATTCTTCTGTACCTTACTAATATAAAGAAAGTGGGATTGGACATAAAAGAAAACTGTATATTAACTGAGCACAGACTACCATCTAGAGGAGCAGCTAAGCTACTGAAGGCTTTAAGAGAATTCATCACCCTTGGCCATCCTTTACAAAATAGTCTGAAACTACTTTTGAGTCAAACCTGATGTTTTAACCAATGGGTTCTACACTTACATGTAGATTTATGCATGTTTTCAGCTCTCCTTAGACATTTGTGTAATAATGTATTAGTACGTGTTGATCACAGAGAAATAGGAAGCCAAGATTTGTAACTTTTGTAACATCAGTTTGGGTTTAGACTCAAATTGACCATTCAGCATCCTCCACCTGCTTTTTTTCTTTTAACTCAAGTGTTCGCTTATACGTAAACATGTGTTTCCTCTTGAGTATCGCCATACGTATAAAGGATTGTAAATCTATGGATGCATTTTTCCAGTGGAGCGTGTTAAGCTAATGTATGGGGTTTGTTTTAGTTAACAGTGGATTCAGCTTAGTGTATCAAATGCTCATGTACACATGTACATTCCTCTAGCATACTCTCATGTGCAGAATTGTGGTCACCTCCTGCCCAGTCTTTGTTGGTAAGACCTTTTTGGAAAAAATAAGGAACTATTTCCTTTGTCTTTTTAAACAGCTTAGAATCAGGACATTTGTGTTCAGTTCCCAAAATTCTGTGACGTTTACCTGACTGATCTTGGGAAGTACTTCAACTTCTTTCCCATGGTTAAATTAATAAGGCTGGACTTGAAACTTTAGTCTGATACTGACCTAAAGAATGTCTAGTGTAGTAAGATGAACATTACAGCTTGTTTTAATGAGTGGAAGTTTATAATACCTAGTAGATAACATTGAAGGAAAGAGATGCATGAGAAAAAAAATCCAAATATGTGATTGAATTTTTGCCTCAGGAGTAGAGATTTAAGTATAGAAAACTTGAAAATGAATTTGTAAGTAGGTAAAAGGGAATGACACAGACTGCATCTGTGTTCTTACAGCATTTTTCTTCTGCAGGATCTCCATAATCTAGATCTCATGATTGGGATTGCATCCGGTGGAATTGCTGTATATAGAAAACTCATCTGCACAAGCTTCTATCCCTGGTAAACTCCTTTATTAGTAGAGAAATATGTCTGGTCTTTTCAATCTTATTTCCATTTGCTTTAACATTTATTTCAAAGAAGCCTACAATACATAAATCTGTTCTTTATGGGGTATCGTGATATTTCCTTGCATCGAGATAAAAATGAAACCTGTTGCCTAGGCTTTTAATTCTCTAAGACTGTTGGAATCCTTGCACTGTGTGAAGTCTTGATCAAGTTAATTCACATACAGGTCTGAGTACATGATTAGGAGGACCCTTGTGGTCTTGGAGATTTGCTGCTGTTATACCCAATAATATGTCTTTTTTAAAAAATCAGTATTACTAGTAAAGCTCAACAGCTAATGGTCTGATCATTTTMTCCTGTCATTCAGCAAGAAGATATTTGCTTCTCAGAAAAGAAATGTAAGATGAGTTATTTGGAGTTTCAGATTTACTGGAACTAGGATAATATAATTTAGACAAATTTTTAAATGTCATCAAACAAGGCTATATAATCTTAACAAGTTTTGGAGTCTCCGGGAGAGAGACCTTTGCGTTATTCTATGATACTGAAAACATTAGAATGCATGGTAGTGTTGTAGAAAATAATCTCTACGAAGAAGCAATGTGCACAAGATGTCTAACGTGAATGACATTTGAAATTAGTTAAAATATAATCATTTATAGTGTTTATGGGCTTTGTTATTTATACTATACTAAAAATGATAACATAAATTAGAAATTATATGGAGGCTGGGTGTTTCCTTAAGGTTTTTGGATTGGATCAGAAAGGATTTTTCCCAGTCTTTCTTTTTTAAATAAGTATGAATTTGTTTTGTATACTTGATTAAGTATAGCTTTATCGTGTTATGCATAATTTCCTCGTATAATTTGTAACGGTTTTTCTGGAGAAGATTTTCTTAATCATGACAGAAAAGTGCATTCTAATGGGTTGTACTTGCTTTTTGCTCCTCAATTATATAAAAAGGTGCTGCTTAACAATATTCCTTAAATGCTCTAGTCATTCCATCCTTTCATTATGAACCCAACCTAGCAGGTATTTCCTATGGGAAAGCAATAAAATAGGTTTCAATTTATTTTTAGTGGAAAATGTACTGCGCAGTCTCTGGATTTTTCTTTTTTCTTTGCAGTGAGTTGTCTTTCAACTCACTTGGATGTACTGTAACCATCCTAAATGTGTGTCAATAATGCTCTCATACAGCACAGTGACATCTTGTATTTTTCCATCTCTAATGCACACTAAAGCATAAAAGAATTTTATCTTTCATCTTTGTGCCCTGAGCTCTGCCCTTTCATATGCCAGTCTCTCAGCTTCTTTAAACAGCTGCAGGTTTTAAAAACTGCCAGCTGGAGGCACATTTTCTGTCTTCTGCAAGTCTTGTTGTGCCAACTTAGTGACCTAAGGTATGAATGGATAATAATAATCCTGGAAACCATAGCAATGGCATTTTAAAAGCCAGGACTATATGATTTTTAGGGAAGGGAAAGAGAGCTTTATAGCACACAAGACAGGAGGAATCCACAATTTCCTGTGCTACTTTTACTCCTGGAGAGCACAGAGGAGTAAAACACAGATGCTAAAACATCATTTACAAAAACCTATTCTCATTTATGAGAAGAAATGGATGGGGGAAAAAAACCCCAAGATTTTTCAGTTCAAATAATTTCCACTTTAAAATATGAGGTTTAGGCAGCAGTATTTTCAGCTGACAGCTAATGCAATTGTTCCAAGCTTTCCTACTCCCTCTCTCTAAAAATATCTTCTCAACTTGAAAGGAGCAAAAAGTCACTACATAGGGCATAACTTTTTGATATTTTATTTCTGGCTTCTTGAATGAGTTAGTCATAATTCTTCATGCAGGAATGGTGCCCATACCCTGCCCCCTGAAAACAAGCAAACAAGGAAAGTCACCAGAGCAGACTAGCCTGTGCTGTATTTGTAGTGTACACTTTCAATTTCTTTTTAGACCTCAAAGCCGGATATATTTCTGTAATGCCTGGAGTTTTAATGTATCTTGGTTGGGCTAAAGGTGTGCAGGTAAGGAGATTCCTTACAGAACAGTATATGCCTAAGAATGCAAAAAAAAAAAAAAAAAACCAACCCCAAAAACAAACCAAAAACATTCAGATAATTGAAATAGTATTTAGACTTTTTATGTAACACCATACGTAGTAAGTAGTTTTTCCTATGAGCTGAAGCTTCGCCATAAACATGGTAGAACTCAAGGTGGCAGCAAACACCATCAAAGCACTCTCTTCAAAACTAAGTAAAATACTGTGCTGCATTAGTGGATGACAACAATACATGCCATATGGTAGTAGTCAGAGGGGACCAAAAGTTTTCAGGAACAGAGGCAGTGAGAGAGTACTGCCTTGGCAAAAGGAGGATTTTCAATCAAAGCAACCTACGTAAGGAGCTGACTGATCAGTCAGAGGCAATGCAAGTCAAGGCAGGTTTAAAAAATAACTGGATTTCATGCAGCATTTTATATGCTCTGGAAAGTTATTCTTGGGGGTGCTCAACTGTTTTGTGATAACTTCCAAATTCTTTTTGCAAGTAAAATATTATCTTAATGGCAAAAACATACAAGCACTCTCTACATCAGCAGCAATTAAGGTTGTGTATTAAATGCTATTCAGTGTATGCAGTTTCTTTGCTCTGAAAACTTCAGACAAACTGCTAGAGGAATGCATCCTATATTGCTAGTTAAAATTTAAAAAACAACTTGACAGAATCTTACATAGCAAATTTGACAGAACCTTTCCTGCTGAATTTTGCAATGGCAAAGTATAAGACTTTCAGCTATAGAAACATTTTTGCTTCAAGTCAAAAATACCAGCTGTTAGTACTAAGTGCTAGCACAGAACTGCCAATTTGGTCGGAAATGAATAATTCTGTTGCCCACTAAGTGACAAATATATTTTGCCCCTTGTGCATGATAGGAAGACAGGACCCAAAAGATGTATCGTTATTAATATGCTACAAGTATTGAGCGTTTTACAAATAAACCATGAAATTTAATCATTTGTGAATGTTGCATAGTCACTGGACAGATTATTGGTGAGTGATAAGGGCAGCTGAGTCACCAGTTAGAATAAGAATAACTGCATTCTATTCAGATCATGTTTTGGATGTGGCATCTTCAAGCACTTGTTAAATCTAAATCCTTTGATACCTTAATCTCTTGGGTTTTTTGTGGATTGTGCTATACGTGAACATTCACTCAACTTGTAGGCGTGACATTGCAAATGATTTTTAGTTAATGTTAAATAAAACTGTCGGATTAGCAAGTGTTCTTTGTCACTGAATTAAATAGGTTTAGTTGTACTTTAAGAAGAATGAATGGAATTGAGAGGGATGCTCTACTTAGAGAAGAGTCAAAATAAAGAGACTTAAAGCCCTGATTTGACTTGAAGTGATTATGTGGTCATGCAGTGAATCATGTTTGGTTTTTTTTGTTTTTGTTTTTAAAACAAAACAAAAACAAACAAACAAACAAAAACCCCAAACAAAAAAAACACGAGGGAGGGATTGAGAGAGTTTTGGTATTTTGGGATGTTGGCTACCTTTTTGTTGTTGGGTGGAGGGGTTTTTGCTTAGTCTGCAAGGTTAGTTTTGTGTGTCCTGCATTTCTGCTGGCTCTACATTAGGGTAAAAACAGACCATGACAGTGACTGTGTAAGCTGAGAATGACTCAAAAAACTTATTGTTGAAGTTTAATCTAAGTCAAGAAATGTTTTAAGAAAGAACCAGAAGCGCAAAACTTGAGTGGTACTTGTTCAGGCAGAGTAGCACTAGGATTAAGAAAGGGTTTATATATAAATGAGTTGCATCTCGGTAAATGCAACTGAAAGTTTATATGACTTATCGGGAAGTTCAGAATCCAGAACTTCTAGATGAGTGGTACAGATAATTACCATTTGAGGTAGTAAGTCAAATGGCACAAGTATTTCAGGAGTTGGCCTGACAGGAGAGGTGGATATGATTTAAACTTTCTGGTAACCTGCACAACAATTTGCCTGCTCGCCGAAGAATGTTGTGAATGAAATTCCTGTTTCTTTGTGGTTCTGTAATTGATGCATTTTCAGAAATGGGCACGCGTTCAGTTTTCTGCCTGTTTTGTGCAGGAGGGGGGATTGTTCCTTCCGCTACCTTTGTTGTTTATAACTGGCAAATATACAAATGAGGAACGTTGCTCTATAATTAAAGTGCATCTCTCTCATGGGCAGTGGGGAGTGAATGATATGCCATTGTCTCACTTGCTGGGAGTGATGCAAAAACTGTGGTAAGAACTGAGGTGATCTTCAATATAGTTCATACCTGATGAGATCCAAGGTACTGTGAAACATTATGAGTTGATGAGAATATTCTGAGACTTTTAGCAGCAGCCTTCCAAAACCCTTTCATGGTGTGTAGATGGTGTTTTTCAGGCAGATATGACTTGATCAGTCCTTAAATAGCTTTCCCAAGGCATCCATATGATTCTAGCTGATCACAGATTCCTTCTTCCGAAATTTGTAAGTTTTCATTTATTGTAGTAGAAGTATTGCGGAGACAATTTAGGTATTTTAGACGAGTCTTGTTTTGCTGCAGGAAGGTGTGTGGGTACCTAGAAGTTTGTTTAATTTAGCAAAATGGATAAGCATATAATTAAAATGAAAATTGCTTGAGTACCAATTCCAGCTGTAATCCTTACCTTAGAAAATCTTTATTCATGCTATGTATATATAGAAAAGAGGTGTTCAGTTCTGTGTAAAATTACCACATAAATTATGCAGCAATGTTAATAATTGATCTGAAAAATATATTAACACTCATTCTTACAATTTTCATCCTTCTACAATTATGATTTTAACTACAGTGTTTGTTTAGTTATTAATACAAGTACATGATATTTTTCACATTATAAAGCCAATTCTGTGAAGTCTCTGGGAAATTTCAGATGTTGTATGACCAACCTTGTGTCATTAGGGTCTTAAATTTTGTTCCTTTAGTCACAGTTGTCGTATGATTCTTAAGTTATACAAACTTGACACATTTAACATTTGTGCAGCTTAGTAAAGGATGTCATCAAGTTTTTGCTGCAAGAATAGATTTGGTGGGAGAGAATTGCTGTGTGAGCTATTTAAAGAGTAAATGAGGAAGAATCTCAATTTTTAAAAGACCTTTCCTTAGCTAAAATTTTTACTTTGAGTTTCTTGACACCTATTTGCCACTCAACACAGGAGATGGCTGCATATCATTCGCTGAATATTTAACAGCTATAATCTTTTAGGATTGCTGTACACAGTATTATTTTTCATTGKTTTTTTCCCCTCTAAACGTTGTTTAGTATTTTATAGCCTGTTTCTTTCTTTTAGGGTGAACATATTAAAAATTTCCTTTAAAAGGAAAAAGTTTTTTATACAACAACGGCAAAAACATGTAAGTACTCATTTAATTTTGTTTTACTCAAGTGGTCACATTCAATTTTTTTTTTTTTTTTTTTTTTTTCCCTCCTTAAATGTTAAGACAACAAAAGGCTCTGTTGTGTTAACTTGCCTTTGAAATTCTATTTTGTTAATTTGCCTTTGCTATTGTGGTCCTTTTATGCTCGTTCTGTCTCCCATTTTTGTTTCCTTTCCAGCATGGAATCTTTTCGCATTCGATCTGTTGGACTATATCTTACCCATGCAGGTTTCTTCTCCCTTGGAGACTTGGGGGAAATTCAGATCTTTATCCTTTCTCCAGTATTTTGTAACCTAGCATATCTCCCTTTTCTTGCCAGCATCTGCTGCTCTTTTCTTTGATGCTCTCCCTGCCCAGTAGAGTGCCTCACTGCAGTGAATCTACTAAACAGCTGCTTATGGGGCTCAGAGTTCTGGGAGAAAGGAAGGTACCTGGAGAAAAGGACAGGTCTGCAGCTGAAAGACATGAGGTTGGAAAGGGGGATAGTGCATCTGCTGCTGCGTTTAACATGGAGCACTTTAGAAGCTGGCAAAATATGTGAAGATAGTTGACAAAACTGATGTACAATAGAAAATTTAAGAGTAGTCTTCATAATGCTGTGTGCTTTTTGCAGAACAGTTGTAATATTAGGCTATTTAATAGAAAAAAGTAATCTTGATTACAGTATTGTATTGCCACAAAATGAACAGATAAATTAAGCTATCTTTTGAGGAGGAGAAGAAAATATTTAATATGACAGGAAAAAATATGGAAATTAGTGACCAGCAGATATATAGATATATTAATTCAGTTGAGGACAGAACTCAGATAGTAAAAGGTAAGTGTTAACTTATACCTAAACTTTATGAAGGCTCTTGTAGTAAATGAGTTCTTAAACCGCTAGGAGCTGTRTTACAAGAAGACCTCTTGATCCTCATCGATTAGAAGGTCTGCTGAACACAGATTGCTAGGGAAGCTTTTTTTACCCAAAAGGAGAGTATTTTCATCTTTTCTTTTTCCTCCCACCTCCCCCCCGACACACACAGTTTGGTGGGTATCTCCCAGATTTGAGGAGTGTGCTTGTATGTACACATTCTTAATTTTTGGGGCTCTTGTATACACAAAGTTAGTATCTAGAGATAGTGTTACTGCACTAATGCTTACACATATAGAATGCACAGATGAAACTGTTTTCTCTTTTGAGAGAGTGTGTCCTAACCCACCATAGAGGAGTCTTAAGTTTTCTGCAAGCTGTAAATTTCTGAATATATTGTGTATATGTAAATTTGTCTCAGTCTGTTCGAATGTATTTCACTGTATGAAGAAATGAGTGGTTGGCAAACCATTCTACTAGCTTGTGAGTGTAATTGTATTTGTATTACACTCAGTATAATTGTATGACACTCACAAGTATTACCTTCTTCTAGGTTTGAGGATTAAAAATTCACTAGTAAGGAGTCTTATTAAATTTGAAATATCTTCAAGTATACAAATATTGGCAGTTGACAGCAATTTCCAGATGTGTCTGCGAGAATAAATGTAGGAACAGAACTCTGAGAGTGGTTAGTAAACAGATAGTGGATAATAGTGGATAGTAAAATGAGCATGCTTACAGTTTTTTTGGAATATGGAGAAATAAAGTGTCAATACGTAACAGTCGCTGGACTCAAAGATCATGTGAAATATGTGTGTTCATTGCATAAAGACTTTGCTGCTCTCAAAAGTTGAATTTCTCTTTCTGGAGACCTCTGTCACCTTTGAAGAGGGCAGCATTCTTAAAATTTGTTCAGTTAAGCTTTTGTTAAATGATGACAGTTCAAGACCCTTGATTCTTTTAACTAATCTCCTCTTAAGTGATCATAGTTCTTTATTTCATAACCCACTGAGATTACAGTAATGCACACTGTATCGTGCTTAGAGAGCTACAGAACTGTAGGAAAAATAAGGCCAGCCACATGACCTTTTTACTCTTTCTCAGTAGGTATGAAAAAGCAGACCAGGTGTGCTATTAAATCTCCAGATATATCCATTCTTGTTGGTTAGCCCCCTGTGCCTGAAATTTAGGGCAGCAAGTCTGCATGCCTGCAGTACTTCAGTGTTATTGCTTTGAAAAGCTTGCTGTCACAGTGCGATGGGAGTGAGGGGGCAGCTGGACTACTAGGGGTTTTCTCTAGAATGGTGGCTCGCTTGAGGGGTTTGTGAGGGCAGATGACTGAGGTCACTTCAGTCTTGGGATTTATCAGATTTTTGCTTGGAAGTGCAGGAGTGAATAGGTAAATGAGGCTGAAAGTAAGGAAGGTGTAAAAAGGTGGGGAAAGCAGAGCAGATACTACATATTAGTCGGCAAGATTTTACTAAAGATGGCGACAGTGCTGTAACATTTCAGGGTTTTGTATGTCATATGTAGATTTCTTCGCAAAAATCTACAGAAAGTTCTCAAAGGCTATGAATTTGCAGTCATCTGGGATGTGCCATGTTTCATTGATTTATTCTCCTTATTTCTTACTCCTTTTTTCTTTCCTTATGCCTCTGTTCTGAAGACTCAACTTACCTTATCTCACTGTCTCCCTGCTACTCACCTCCTCTTTTACCCTCCCACTGCTTCAGTTGGTTGATCAGCTACTTCATAGAAGTATGCAATATTTCTGTTTCTACTGAAGAGTTACATGAGGACTGAGGAGCAAGACTGATGAATCAGTGAAAGTCTGATGCTATAAAAGCTCATGATATGTAGACTTAATGAAGGGTGCAAGATTTAAGGTAGGAATAGGAACTATGCTGGTTTATAGACAACATTTTAAAGCTTCCAGCAATGAAACTTTATATCCAGTGTGCTTATCTAGTGCTTAAAACCAACTTCATCTTCTGCGTATTAAAATATGTTTTTACTTGCTATGCTGTAGATACTTTCAAATTCTCTGTGAATGGAATAGGCATATATCTGATCAAAGTTCTTCCCTGATGCTGAAATAGCCAGAGACTTACTTTAGCTATTGAGAATTGTTCCCTTTACCTTAATGGTCACAAATTTCTCTAATCCTCATTTCTTGATAACTATTAAAATACCATTCTTTTGGAACTTGAGTTGAGAAGTATGATAGGCACTATATCCTTGGATCCCGCTAGAACGCTCTTCATCTTTAAAATGGTGCATCGATTTAATAGCACGACTTGCAAGGTGGCCTATTAGTGAGCCATATGGTTTTTTTAACAAAAGATTTTGTTAATTTAAAAATTGACTACGTTTTTCTGAAACTTCTGAAAGTATTTATCCTAGTATAAGTCCATATTTAAACTTTTAGCCCACTTAGAAGCTGTTAAGAAGGTTCTGTGACAACAGTTGGGAAGAACATACTTGTGGCTTAGAGAGCAAGATTCACTACTCTTCAAACCTAAATTTAAAAACAGAATATTAGATGTACTTAATTCCTTATCTTTACACTGTGGCTTTTCAGTATAATTGAGATGTTTCAAAATCTAATTTTTATGGCAAATGAAAGACCAGTACCCCAGGCTGACAAAAATAACTATACACTTCCTTTTATTTGTCTTCTGGAGTAGTGTAAAATGCTTCAAGTGGTATTCAGCCAACAGAGGGTATGTAAGAAATGCCATTTGTCATTAAATCTTTGTGATGTATGCTTTTTATGTTGCAAGAAATTCTGAGTTAAAATTTCACTATGCTTGCACACTTTATTTTATATAAGCTAATTAGAAGGCCACTGTGGTGAACTGACAAAGATGAATTGGTTCCAGTATGCATGAGGCTCAAATAATAAACCCTACTTCTTAATAATACTTTTTTTTTTTAGATGTTTTAATAGATATAGGGAAAACATGCCTGAAAGGTTGCAATCAGTTAATGTTTTGCAGTGCCTATGTAAAATCAAGGGGCAAATCCTTTTTATCTTTCTCTTGAGATTCTCATTGGTTTTCTAAAATAGTGACTTCAGTCATAGATTCTCTGAACTAGTCATAAAGTGACTTGCAGAATGTGGCATTGATCTCTGATACATGACATTTGTAAAATGTTGCCTAGAAATAAAAAGAATACAAGAAAAACAGGTTGATTATTCCAGCCAAAATGGTCTGTAGTTACTCCCCAGTAGGATCGTTGCTGTGAATAAACAAAAGGACAATGGTGACTAGAAATCAAGGTGTTATCCAGGGGGGGACTATTTCTTGCTGGACTATATGAGAAAGAGCTTTATTAGGTCTTTCCGAGTCCTTTAATAAAAAGGCTTTGCAGCCCAAATCCTGACTTTCTCCAAAGTATGAGCTAGAAAGAGAGCTTTACTGAGATGGTTGCCTGCCTAATTGTATGCTGAGGTGTCAAAATTCAGTCATAATTCAGAGCAGCTGGAAAAGATGAGAGATGAAATCAAAAACTTGCTTTTTTTCACTGAAGTGCTGAGCTGTGATAGCAATTAACTCTGGTCTCATGTTATCTTCCTTTCTCCTCTTTGCTTTACTCTTCATTCCACTTTCTTTGCATCAATAACTGTATTAACTAACCAAAGCTATATCTTCTGCAAAACTTTCTTGGGATCTGAAATAGCTCAACAAGTGCTACAGTTGGCGAGGGCGTAAACGTGTGTAGCACAATTGTGTTACACCTGTGTTGTAACTTCAGTGCCAAAGTGCCAGTAAAAGTAAGGGTTTGCACCAAGACACAGAGGCTTTGTATTCTGCTTCCTTTTGGTCTCCTCATTGTGGCCTCATGTTATCTATCCAGAAAGCAGGATTGGATTTGAGCAGCAGTAGCAGCAGCTCCAGTCCCATCACAGCTACTTTCTTTCCCCCAAGATGGATCGCTGTTAACATCTTTAGTATCTTCTAAAAGACTATCAAGCAGATGCTTTTTGCATACTATGGCTCTTGAAAGAATGTTATTGAATTGAAGCCTTATGTGAACAGTTTGAATTCAAAGATTGACGGATTTTTTCCTTTCTACATTGGACCCTTAATGGAATGTTTAAAAGAGTTTTGTTTGTTATAGGAGGTCAAGACCTGACTGGAAACCTGAAACTATATTTAGCTGCTTAATATGACACTCGTATAAACAAAACCTTTACCACTCTAGACTTAAATATTTCATTAACACTGTAAGGATTAGGAACTGGAAAACTTAATAATTTTTCAGTATTGCTTAAATTTTTAAAGTGTCCATTTTGCAGTTTAGAATTTCATATAGTCACAGGGCTATTTTGGCCATCTCCAGCTCAAAATCTACTATAGCTGATTTTTTGTTTTTCTAAATGCATTTTTCCTATTTAAGCTAAAAGTAATTTTATTGTTGTTTTATGAGCTTGTTTACTGTGTTTGATCTGCTTGTATATCTTGAAACATGGTATTTCCTACCGTTACAGAATGAATCCAGAGAGCATATTGTTGCCTTCAACATGTTAAATTACAGAGCATGCAAAAATCTATGGAAATCTTGTGTAGAGCATCACACGTTTTTTCAGGCAAAGAAGTCACTACCTCATGAAAAAAAGATATTGTCACATTATTGGACCCTGGGTTCTAGAAATCCAGCAAAGTAAGTATTGTGTGAAAGCATGTTTTGCTTTGTAATGGGAATGGGAGGATTGGTGTCAGTGATAGCTCAAGTTGGAGTGGCAGAGTTCAGTTCTGCCCACAGTTGTGTCCCAGTCTGTATGTGAACCATTTGACGAGTTACATAGCTGTGGTTTCAGTTTCTGCAACATGTTGTCATTACAATAGAACTTTTCTTATAATTTCCTAAAAAGGTATTTGAATATAAGTATGTTTTACTGGTATTGTTTCAACTTGCTGTTTCAGTTTGAGGTATAAAAACACTAGAAAGTAAAAATGTCATGTAGCTAATGATCCAATAAGAGGATTTGCAGAACAGATTTGTTTTGAACTGTTTACCCCTTAGTGTCATATACACACTCTGGTTAATATGTTAGGGTAATTTCTGGAGTGCGTCACACCAACCACTTATTACTGACATTGAGATGAAAAACTTTGTTCCATCCAAGTATTCAAGCTATCACTTTTGTGACACTTCTAACCTTTTATTTGCCTCGTTGGGTGCTGCTAGTCATGGAGCTGGTAGTTTCATAGTGGTATCTAAGATCTAGTTCCCCAAAAGTAATACTTCGGAGCCTGTCATTTTGCTATATGAAGTTGGGATTGTTCCTTCCCATATGCACCAACTGGGCCCTAACTTCATTAAACTTCATCTGCCAGTTTATTGTCTAGTCACTTGACGTTGTAATGTTCTTCTGCATTTCTTCACAATTGACCTTTATTTTTGCCATCCTGTGTGATTAATATCTTCAGCAAACTTTGTTCACTCTTTCCTCTAGATCGCTAGTGAATATGTTGAACAGAAAAGCCCCCAACAGATATCCCTCTAAGACTTCACTACTGACCTTTTTTCACTATAAATCTAAAACATGTTTTCCTATTCTCTCTTTTATGTCACAAGTGAACAGGTAATTCCTCCAAGTGAGGACCCTATTCCCTAGCTCCTTAGGTTTTTTTATGGGTTTAAGAGACCTTGTCAAATGTCTTTTTGAAATCTTGAGTAGATTACGTCACTAGTTTAAAGTGGGAGGTTATACTCAAGTAGTTCTGCTGTTTCATCTTAGAGGCTTTTAGATTTTTTTTTTTTATAAGTATCAGTCCCAGTGATTTCTTTCATTATGTTGATTTGTTCTGTTGTTTCATTTATCAGCAATTCAGCTACAGATGCGTCATGTCGTGTGTCGTCATTGTCTTGTCCGTGTCCCGTCCACACCCCCACCCCCGAAAAAAAGTCTGTCATGAAACATGTCAAAAATCTTTCATATTAATAGTGAATGAAAAAGAAAGTCTTATGTCATTGTCTTCTCTGAATGTGAGATTTTGGAGGGTTCTTTGGTCCTTTGATCATCTGTAGTCTCTAGACTCTCTAGAAACCTGCTTGTTCTGATGATTTTTGGAGAAGTATTTCATTGTTTTCTTTTTGTTTGTGGGTGGTGTTTGTGGGTTTTTTGCAGTGTGTTCCCTTAACAGTTTAACTTTAATTTCAGACTGATTCTCTCTTTCCTATTTGGATAAGCTTCAACTTTTGAATGATGTCATCATACTTCAAATAGCTTCCCAGACTTTGGTGGCTGGCTGGCTTTTCATTCTGTCCTGTTTCTTCAGACACTGCAGAAATTCATACCAAGTGGACTAGTTTTGCTTGTAAATGAAGCAGTTAACACGTGAGAGCTGTCCAACAGTAAGAAGGCTGATAAAATGTTATGTTTTCTGCTGGAGTGGAATTCCGTATTTTCACCTGGTACTAGATCATAGCTGAAGCAAGTGAAAACAAGTAGTTGTACAAACAGTAATCTAATTTTCTAACACTTTACAGATCCGTATTTTGAGAATTAGCTCCCCTRTGGAGTGATATGAACTTGTTCTTCCTATAGTGAAGGTTTTGAGGAGGTGACTTTCTCAAAGCTTGTAGGATTGTCATGTCCTGGAGTCCTTTATTTCTCTCAAATTTGCAAACAGATTCAAAATCCTGATGCTTGTATATACACATGCACACACAGGCATTGCACAGCCCTTGTAACGTTAAGAAAGAAAACAGTACRAGTCCCAAAGGGTACCAGTTTAGTATCATTCCAATTTTTACCAAACATTTGACTTTTGACAAATTTTACTGTTACAATTTCTTAATAGCATGCAGGATAGTTCTCGCTGTTGAACTGAGTTACTAAGAAAGACTCCTTTTCAAGTAATTTCATGTTCTGAGGCATTATCTCTGGTGAATTGCTTATTTAGGCTCTTAAGGAATCTCTAGGGAGAACTGTTCATTGCGATATCTTCCATCCGCTTAATGATATCCTCAGTGCTAATGCATTCTTTGGCCATATTTATGTCAGCAACAAGCACAAAATTTAGGATCTACGTGAGGCAGAAATGACTCAACAACCTTTACTATCAGAGACTGCTAAAGTACATAAGAAGCAACARTAATTTTGGAAGACTTTCAGTAGTGCCTATCAACTTGGTCACTGTCACTCAGCAAATTGTTTTCTCAAAAGATTTAAGAAAAGGTGTGAACAAGTCATTTCCAAAGTTATCTGTYATATATTGAAAATTTTTACTTTCCTACTTGTTTGTGATTGTGGAATGTTGTAAGAGACAACATGAGCTTCYGCATTCCTTTTCAAGGATGGCTCTGAGCTCATGTGGAAGCTACGCAACCAAAAAAGGGATTCTGCATTCTCCCTTATGAAAGGGAGCAAAAATTTGCATTGAGTAAAACAAACAAACAAAAAAACCCCACAAAACCAAACACACRCACAAAAACCCCACCAACCACACCATACAATCCTGGAGGTTTTAAGATTGACTTGTCTTCAATAATTCTTTTCATCCAACTTGTGTCAGCTTTGAAGGGGGTTACATTCAGGTTTTACCACCTCAAGTATTGCAAGTTTTCCTCTGGAATTTGTGTCTTTCTTGTACTATGTTCTTTTACAYTCATGCGAGGCAGATATCCTAGCATTTATTGCATCAGTTCAAATAGTTGAACTCTTGCAACCCTTTAGTACAATTTCTTATTTGAACATCTCTGTGCCCTTCTAGATTCTCTTAGCTTAAGGTACTAGTGGAATTCCATTTAAATTAGGCTGCTGAGTTGTATAAATTGCCTGTAAGCCTTATTCTAAGGGCAGGCTGAATCACATCTCCCAGATTCTGAGAGGTAAGTTCATTCAACGTTTCTGGACTGAATGCTGAATAACCTGTCCTGGGCGCATTCTCATTCCTTGCTGAAAAGCTAAAAATGTACCTATTTTTTCACAAAGGATAACCTCAGTAATAGATGGGAGCAAGGAAGTGTCACCTCAAGATATTACAGCGCATTTCCAGAAAGGCATTAGCAGCCTCTCAGTATGTTTGCTGAGAAATATCCTCGTATTTGACGTCTGAAGAGCAGCTACTCGGAGTTCAGGAGATTGTTTATGTTATGTACCTTAACTGAAATATCTAGAGAATATATTGTTAAAGTGATTCTGTGGTCAGGGTTAGGGTTTGGGGGTTTGGGGTTAGGGCTCTGGCTTCCATCATGCAAGTTACGTTGCACCTCAAAAGTCACCTGCATTGGAAAATGCRTGAACAGGCACTTTTAAAAAAGGAAGACTGATTAATGCAAAATATATGGAATTCTTCAAGATGCATCTTTTGTATTACATCCTCTTTTTCCACTCTCCCTCACTGCTCCACCCATGTAAGGCTTCTTTGAAAGAACACTCTGTTTTTGTAGAAGACCAGAGAAGTTGATGCCTTGTCATTGGTATTCAGAAGACTTACAGAAATAAAATGGATAATACAGGCAAAAGCTTCTGCTGAGATCATGGACTTT
This sequence comes from Phoebastria nigripes, assembly GCA_035582835.1. Classification (NCBI taxonomy): domain Eukaryota; kingdom Metazoa; phylum Chordata; class Aves; order Procellariiformes; family Diomedeidae; genus Phoebastria; species Phoebastria nigripes. Next base: position 2,237,439 of record JAYKAV010003487.1, on the reverse strand, counting down.
GTGTTTACTGTTTACTAAGCTTAACAATGTATGTGGATAACTGATTTTGACATGCTCCATAATAAGTTTTCCCTCTTTGTTTTTTAAACTGGGAGAAGCTTTAAAAGTACACATTTAGAAGATGAAGGAATTAATTTGTTTTAAAACCATGAACAAGATATGTAAAATACTTCAGAATATAAAAAAAAGTTTTGGGTTGCTTTTTCTCTTGTATAAACAAAAAGCAGTACAATGCAAAGCACACTTAAGGTTTGATATTAGCATAAGTAATATCCACAGCATAAACAACTCTTCCCCCCCCCGCCCATGTAAAATTGAGATATTTCAGCTCTATAGCAAAGTCCTCACATACTCTGCTATCCCAGCCACCCATAATGTACAGCTCAGGACTTAGTGAGCCAAAGGTGGTTTCTCTGTAGCTCATAAATTACTTCATTTCCATGAGAAATCCTAGGTCTGTAAACTTGAGGATGAACAGCTTATTTCTCTGCTTGTCTTGTGCAATGCTGTGTAAAAAGATGCATAAAAGTTAGTTTATCTCAATTTCGATCTACTTTAAAAATTTCATTATGCTGTATAATTCCACTAGTAAGATATTTTTATTGCTTTCCTAGCTGAGGTTCTGATTCTGATGCAACCCTTATCTTGCCAGGTTCTTGTCATAAGAAGCAGTCCAGACTTGGAGATCCCCTTTTCATGTCAGATCTTTCTCTAATRGTCTATTTCTATAAGGAACACATCACTCAAATGTGGCTTCCTTCTGGAAGTAGAGTGTGGTCTGGTGTAGCTCTTATTTGCTGAGGCAGCAGGTAGATGGTTAAAGTAGTCCTGTGCTCAGTGAAGCCATTAGTGAATTATTACCCCTTTTTGAGTTTTAACAGGGAACATCTAGAATCTTTTGCCTGTATTTGAACCATGTTTTGTCAGGCACTTGGTTCAGTGCCGATAAGACATACCATATTGCCTGTTTTCTCCTCCATCTTCTTAAACACAATTGGTGTTAACTCTCAGAAAAAGTTATCTTTTACCCAGGCTTGTGATTAGCAGTGTAGCAGGGATTAACAAACAGTTTTATTGCCATAAGCGAAGGGTAGCAAATGGCTCTGTGAGAATGCAAATGCATAAGGAGGGGTAAGCACAGGGGACTCTCTAAAACATATCCTTATGAAAGTCAATTTTATAATTCATGTTTTATTTCATTTAAGTTTTCTATGCAAAATAATTCACGTATAGTTTTTTATTTCTTTTCAGGTCTGTAAACAGCCAGTACTGCAGAAAAGTTATAGGTGGGATGGTGTGGAACCCATCTATGAGACGATCTTTATCCGTTGAGCATCTAGAGACCAAAAGCCTTCCATCTCGATCACCTCCTGTTACCCCTAATTGGTAAATCCAGTTTCAGCCTTTCCCATAGCTTCCAGCCTCCTACCTTTTCTAATTGTATGTCCTCTAGCAGAATGATTACGTAGTGTGTACATATATACTTAAACATTGTTATTCTGAGAATACATATGACGACAGGAGAAGAGTGGGTGTCACTTACCTCAACTTTAGCAAGGCTTTTGATACTGTCTGCCAGAATATTATACCCAAGTTAAGACATTGTGTTCTGAAAGGGTGGACAACAAAATGGTTAAAAAAAAAAAAAAAAAAAAAAAAAAAAAAAGTTGGATGACTGAACTCAGATGGGAGTTGTTAATGGGTCGTACTCTACCTGGAGGCCAATAACAAGTGGAGTACTTCAGGGATCTGTCTTGGGATCTGTCCTGCTTAACATCTTTATGACCTGGAGGAGGCAATGGAGTGCTTGCTCATAAAGTTTGCAGAGGATACCAAACTGGGGGGATGAGTCAGTAAGTTTGGGGGCAGGGCTGCTATCCAAAGGGACTTTGACAGTCTGGAGAAATGGGCCAACAGGAACTGTATGAAATTCAATGAAGATAAATGCAAAGTCCTGGGAAAGAAGAAGCCAGTGCAACAGTATTGTCTGCGGTGCAACTCTCTGGAAAAGGACCTGGTAATCTTTGTAGGCAGCAAGCTGTACGTGAGCTATCTGGTGTGCCCTGGCAGCAAAGAAGTCCAGTGGCAACCTGGTGGTATTAACAGAAGCATAGATGGTAGATCAAGGGATGTGATTATTCCCCTTCTGCTCAGCATTCATTAGACCTTATTAGAATGCTGCAGCCGCTTTTGTGTCCACGAATACAAGAAAGACACTGACAAACTGGAGCAAGCTCAGCAAAGGCCACCAGCCACCAAGGTAGTTAGGAGGCTGGAGCACTTACCCTATGAGGAGAGGCTGAGACAACTGCACTTGTTCAGCCTGGAGAAGAAGGGGTTTCCCGGATGCCTAATAACAGCCTGGCAACACTTATGAGGAGGCTAGCTAGAGGATGAGGCCAGGTTCTTCAGTGTTGCATGGTGGGAGGATGAGGCAACAGGTATATGTTGAAACAAGAGAGGCTCTGTCTGGACATAATGAAAAACTGCTTCATCACAAGGACAGCTGGGCAGTGGTTGCTTAGAGAAGCCGTGAGGTCTCCATCCTTCAAGTTTTTTGAGATCTGACTGGGTAAAGCTTTAAGCAGCCTGCTCTGACCTCATTTGGCCCTGCTTTGAGCAGGAGGTTGGACTAGATGACCTCCATAGGTCCCTTCCAACCTGAATTATCTTATGATTAGAACTTTAACAATACAGGTAGCATTTTAGAGGGGGGGGGGAAAAACCAAATCAGTTCAGTGTACTGAACTTAGCAGTGTATGATTGCCTAGTATACCATACAAAATGTTTAAAAATTGATTATTTAAAGTGAGACCTATAGGCCTGTCATGAAGATTTCGGGACATAGATTGCAATAGGATAGAAATTTCACTTTGATAAAGATTTATGAATTATTCCGATCTTCCAACTTGTGTTTGTGTTCCTTATTTTTAAGGCGGAGTCCTAGACTACGTCATGAAATTCGTAAACCACGACACTCATCTGTAGATAACCTTACAAATGAGATTAGTTATATTACTGAAACGGAGGATGTTTTTTATACATATAAAGGCTCTCCAACGTCAAAGGACAGTGATTCTGAGTTCTCTCAGAACCGTAGTCCACAGAGGAGGTAAGGACTTCTGCAAACAATTCATTGCCTATTTTAATTTTTTTAAAAACACCAAACAAAAAAACCAAACAGCTTTAGTATAAAACAATCACCATCAGTTATAATATTAAAATGAGTTCAAAGAGTTTTATGTTTGCATAAGCTTTATTTTGACAAATTGCTAAACTGCAAATGCCATGATACAAAATGACAAGTTAAAAACAAACCAGCCCTTCATCCCTAAACAATTCTCAGTAGTTGAGTTCTCAGTAAACTTAGAGAAGCTATTAAGGCATGCCTGTTCATATCTGTAATATCCTCTTTCCTAGTAGCTTCTGCCTCCCTTTCCTACCTGTTATAAACTCTTCCTTTTTTTGCTGGGGRAAGACTTATTGAACTCTTTTAAGAGTTCACTTATGTTCCACATCATCAGCTCAGCATCGTCAGTTGAAAGAGTTACTGCATTTGAGTAAACACAATGTAATAATGCTAGCGGTCATCCATCTTTTTCTTCCTCAGAGGAATTGTAGATTGCTGTCTAAAGGCGGTCTCTGCTTTTTGCCTTGAGGCATTTTTGCTGTATTCCTTGAGGACCAACTTYGTTCTCCCCTGAAGCGGTCTAACCACTGCTAGGTTTGCTTTCAGGGCTTGAAGCACCTATCTTTGTGCACTGGTTATTTGTTTGCTCATATATTACATTTTATGTGTGGCTTCACTCTTATCTTAGAGGCATTTCTTAATGAGTAACTTCAGATTAACACAATATTAACTTCAGAAATAATGTACAAAGTTACTGATCAGTCTCAAAAAGAAAACAGAGCTACTTTAAAACTTCCAGCTGGGGAGAATACTATGTATTAAAATGCAGGTTCCTTTGTAATGTTACAAAAGGAAAATGGTTTCTAGTGATCCCTAGTAACTTCAAGGCAAGATGTATTTTGAGAAGCAATGTATTAATGAAAGCTGATTGGACTCACCTACCTCTGTGATAGCGTGCAGCTACTAACCATAGCTTTAAACTCTGCATTTAAACTGTTTTCTTCAAAATTTAATTTATTGTTGTTTATTATTATTTATGTATTGTTAATACATTACAGCAGAGAGGTTTCTATGAAAGAAGGGAAAAATTAGCATGTATGCRTATTTGGAGTTTGTCACTGTGGTGTTTTAAATTGTTTTTCTATTTTTCTGACTGGAAGTCAGATGAACCTTAGTACTAGTAGTGTCAGTAATAGCCATGATAATACATAAAAGTGATGCCTCTAGATGTTGTGAACAGTCATAGAAAGGAAGCCGTGTCTTCCCTGTGTTTTAACATTTACAGATTATACACTTTTAGAAGTATTTTCTGAGTAAAAATAATGAGAGGCAGACCATAAGATGAGATGATGAGGGTAGAAGCTGTAGACAGAAAACTAAGTTACCATGCTGTGTTCTGTGACTGGCGGGTTGTGTCCTGCCAGTTAGTACGTTGTTGGGTTTTTTCTTTTATTTTCTTTTATTTTCCTTTTTCTTTTCTTCCCCTGTAGTTTTTTTCCTTTCCTTCCTGTTTTACCTTTCCTATGCCTACTGAGAATGGAGTGGGAAAGCCTGCTTTTATGCTGTTTCTCAGACAGTGAAAATAGTGTGTTCTAAATTTGAAAATAGCAAATTCATTTATTTTCTGAGCACTAAATGACTATGCTGTATCTGAGTAATATCTCTCACTGTGGAGAAGATTACTGTTATTACCTCATATAAACCAAATTTTCTATGCATCTTATCCCCAACGCATTTTTGGTTTCTTGGGTATGTTTATCATATTTGATACTCTGCAGATAACTGAAAAAATGCTTGCATAAATCTGATGAATTTAAATTTGAAGTGTGTGTTTTGGAAGGAGAATGTAACACATGGAATGAATGATCCTTTGTTGTACTGACTGTTACTTTCGTGAAGTAAAATGGTCATTAACACTTTCTTTTTTAACAATTGAGGTAAAACATACAGTAACCATACAAATAAAAAAAAAAATGTTTCTTCTCTACACTGAAATTTTCAACAGTTTATGTTAGTCCATATTGCAGTTTTTCTTCTTTTATATTCTTACAGTAATCATTACGTGCCTCACTCTCCTTGTTGAAAGTTGTAAAGTAAAATTAAGTATATATGTGTAGTCAAATCTTTCTTTCCCTGAATGCTTTATTGAAAGAGGGAATCTTACCCTATCAGCTAAATCTGTTTTATTAAAAAAAAAAAAAAAAGTTTAACTTGCGTATCTTCAGTATTAAGTATGGACAAACACTTGTCCTGGACTTTTGCCACACTTCAGGAATATTTAGATATTAACTATAAATCACGTTGCAGTATACTGATAAAGCCAACTTACCCATTTTTGCCATGCTGGTCTTTAGTAGATTTGAATTGACATAACTGAAACATGTTATGGAAAAATATTGAAATTGTAAACCTGGTTTCCTTTTCCTTAGGAGAGCCAAGAGTAGCTTCTCATAGTCCTGCTAATGTATGTTGTCTTTAGAGGGCTCTTCTTTTACTGCCTAGCCTGCCATCTGAGACTATCAAAAAAGGTGTTAGTTAATGCTAATTATAACTAATGAATAGCTTTGATATGAAAAAAAATCTGAAAATTTTTGGAGAGCTACTAGCAAACAACTGTAAGATGCTGATTTTTAATTGCTGAATTGTTGTGTCTGGGACCTCAAATCGTAATTATAATCATGCAGCTGCTTGACTTTTGTAAACTAAATATGTTTACATCAATTTCATTTACTGTATCTGAAGCTCAAGACTGTGCAAGCTGCAGTTAGCACGGAATATGGCTCTTCTCTATTTTTCAGGCTGCCATCAGCATTTCAGGGGTGGGGGGATAGTTTTCACCTGTTTCACTCCAGCCCCTGGGTAATGTCTTAAGTCCTTTTTGTCAAAATGACAAGTGGTCCAAGATAGACCTACCTTCAAACTGATCTGTTGTGATATAGTGCTTTTTGAGACAAATATATAGGTACAATTGTATAACAAGACTTACTGTGTACCTAATCCTACCAAGGCACGTTTGGAACTTTGGTGGGTATCAGAACTGTAGAAGCCACCACTGCTGGCAGAATACATACACCTGCACTTATTTCCCTATATACCTTTTTTTACCTCCTGACAATACCAAGTATAATTGTTTTCTTAATAATTGATTTTCTTCCTTGCTGTGTTTACTCACTTAAGTAAGTGAGTAAATCAAGTTCTATTTTCTTTCTATAAAACATTACACAATTTAGAAAACAAATTATGTGGAACAGCTCTTAGTTTAGAGGGCGTAAAACACAGCGGTTATTAACATTTCTTCTTCCATTTCTTTAAATATGTTGTACTATATCRACATGTCAACACCTAGAACTATGTTTACTGTTAAAACTTTTAAATAAGCATGCTGGAGATGAGGGCCAAGAATATTTTGTCGTTTATTATGCTGTTTCTCTGAAGAATACAGTGATTGTTTTAAAAATGTACTTTGTGTGAACATTCTGCCTTCTAACTGAAATTTATGAGGTATATCCTACAGGCTGTGACYGGCAAAAAGAAAATTAAAAAATAGAGCAAACCACGCGCATAGGTGAACTACAGAAAACCAGGGCAAGCTTGTGAGTCTCGTGTTGGTGTAGCTAGACTGCTTCTGCTACCCAAATTATCTAAGGTACTTTCACATTCAAGTACAATTTGAGGCTCAGACAGAGTGAAAAGAAGCAATTTTTCTCTCTCAGATTAGTGTCTGCAGAAAAGATTGGAGCTGTCTATTACATATGTATTATAGACAAAAAATTGCTCTAATCCCAAATTAACATATATTAAATAGAGCTTTATTCACAGGGCATGAATAGGTTTGCCTATCTAAGYCAACCATCTCAAATCACAGCTGCATACAAAACCTGTCATCAAAGACAGTGCTGAAGAGGACTTCAAGAGGAATTTTGTTTAGCCCAGGGCTCTCCAGCCTTTGTGAAGAAAGCTTCCCCTGTCAGTTTTTTTTCCTCTTTGTTGCCCTGCTGCTGTCCGACTCATCTGACTGCTACTGCCACTGAAAAATTAACACTAACACAGACATGGAGCCCACACTGAGCCTTCTGAAGTCTCATAGGCTGCTTTCTGTGTTATACCACTCTTTTTGTTATGGCTGTGCCTCACCAGTTCAGAACAGGTAATCTAGTCTGTCTTCTGACTATATGTTGTACTCACTCTGTCACTATATTTATCCCATGTCTACATACATATGCACATGCTACTACTATTATTTTGTTTTTAAAATGATTTCAAGAATAATATTGAGATAAAACATACTAATTAGTAAGTGCACTTGTTTGATAACTGTTTTTCAGTTAAAATTGGCTTTCCCTAGTCTTGACTTCAGCTTCCCTGAAGATGTTTTTCTTGAGAGATTTGCATTTTCTTCATTGAAGCACTGCTGCTACTGATTTACTACATTTCTTATTTTAAGCGAGGTAGAAAACCTCTCTGTTCTGTGAAGTTACATATCTTATGTTCAGATGTCCTTAAACACTGAGGTATGCATTAGGGAAGAGTTATGAATACGAAGTCTTACAGCTTCCCTTTAAGATAGAAAATAAATTAAATTATATTATGAGGCTTTATTATTTCCAAAGTTTGCTCTGCTGAAAAGCTGCATTAATTTGTTTGTTTGTTTTCCAAAKTTGTGTCATACCAACAGGCTACCTGGCATCAACCCATCCTGACCATCTGCTATCCTAATAGGTAGCCTGGATAGAGCTCCTGGAAGAGCTTGCCTTTGAGAAAAATGTTTCCCTTTCAGTGTAACAGGTTTAAACCACAGCTGGTTATTTTTAAAGGCAGGCCGATGGACTTGTGCAGGGAATTCTTTCTGATTACAATTTTCCCTTTTTTTAGCCTGGTATGGTACCTGAAGATTACCACCATTGCAGTTTATCATGATAAAGATACCACTAGAGTTTCCAAATTTGGAATGAGGAAAGCCTCACTGGCGTAGAGGAACAAATCATCGTTACTGATATGCCTTTCCATGACACTAATGCAGTCTGCATGCTACTGTGTCATTTGAGGGCAAAAGGCAACAGTAAAAATGAAGTAGTCATATTGAAGTATGGGACACTGTTTCAGGACCAGGTTAGGAAATTCCAAAATGTCTTCAATTTAAGCAGTAACCTTCAAATCTAATTTGGCTTTAACTGGGGCAATAGGCTGATTATATTTTGGAATCACGTACTCTGACATGCTTGATCTTGTATCAGATGGCAGTTTTTGTTTTGAAAGACTGCACTGTCCATCCCCAGTGCAAGTTCTGGTTCTCAGTATTGACACTTGTTTTTTTTAAAAAATAAATTTAAAATGTAGCTAATATATAGGGAATGTAACTTAATGTTTATCCCACCCAGTAGTTCATGTGTAGGATCCTTCACTGATGAGCTGTTACAAGAAGAGAAAAAAAAATTGAAAGAAACTAGCTTACCCTTTATCTTCAAGTAAATAAGTGAAAATTGAAATGACTATAATGAGTTTGCTTGTTTCCTTATGTTCAAGTATTTGTTGTAAATTAAAAATCTGTAGATTTAAATGTTTCAATAATACGCTTTTTAAACAATTGGCAAACTTAAATACCAAGGTCCAAGGTTTGCCATGAAAACATAGACATGTAACCRAGTAGTATTTAAGGAGCTTTGAACTTTAATTTTCCCTGTATGTTCCTTTCTTTTTTCTCAAGCATCTTCTGGTGCCTGAGGTGTGATACAGATGTTCACACTTCACAGTGAAATGAGAAGTGAAAGTGAATAAATGAATGTCAAGAAATGAAAACCACTGTGTTGCTTAATGCTCCAAGAAACCAGCTGCGGGAAGCTGCATGGTTTTCAGCCAGTCCCTGTGAAAAGGGAAGAGTATCCTCCACTCTTTCCCTGTTCATGGATTTAAGGTCTTAATCCAGCTTTGTGGGAAGACCATGTGTTGCTACCAACACCCACACTTGCCCCTTAATTGAATGTTGTCTCATTAAAGTAAGCTGGTGTTTCTTTCAGACAAGAAGTTGTTGGACACAAAGGGTTACTGAAACAAACAGGTTTCTTTCTGCTTCAGAATAATTTTATTCATGTTACCTATGCAGGACCAATTTCTCTTTTATGTGAGGAGCAGAGCTTATTTTTGACCTTGTAAATTCAGGTTTAATGGCTTGTGCTTTTTWAAAATGTTTTTATACTATAGGTGGAATACTTTGGAGTGTTGATATAGCTGTTGCTTGCCCTCTTAATGCCCTTTTTCATGTTTTTGAACACACTTTTCTTAGTGGGAAGGATACGTGTTAGTAAGAATATATAAATTTAACTATGTATATAAGGTGCTATTTTAAGGGAAAAAAATAACTGGATTATTGGCTTGGAAAAGTAAGCTGATAAAGCTGTGTGGAGGGTCTTGCTACTTGAACTGTACTCAGTTTCTCTTGTTCATTCTGTAATTAAACCAAAGATACCTGTTTGGTTTAGAACAGCAGACTGCGTAGGAACAAGTGTTTTGGTAGTTTTTTAGAGTAGACTCAGTAGCCTAACAGAAAAGATTAGTTGTGAAATTTTCTGTTTAACCTGTATTTCAGAAAGAAGATTATTGTAAAACACATTTCTAAGTGATGAGGTATAGTATCAGTCAGTAAGAGAAACTTACTGACAGATGAGGCATTATAGATCTTATATTTAAAGTCATACATTGATTGGTGAGATAAATCTGGCTAGTTATTCATAGATGTGAGCGTATGATGTATGAGGAGAACCAGAAGGCTGGGGGCGTTGAGGATGTCAATGTTGGGTCGCATTGTTGCCTTACTCTGCCAAAAGAGGGTTATCAAGAATGTGGAGCCAACTTTTCCTGGAGGTGCACAGCAAAAACATGTGAGGCAATGGACACAAGTTACAGCAAGGGAAATGCTCAAAAGACAGTGTGGGGGGGGAAATCACACTGAGATTAGTTAAGCCCTTGTACACATTGATAGAAAGGTAGAGGTTTTTCCATCCTTGGAGAACCTCAAAACACAACGTGACAAGGACCTGAACATCCTCATCTAACTTTGATGCTGGCTGTTCTTTGAACAAGAGTTTAGGTGATCTCTCAAGATCCCTTCCAACCTAAATTACTTCGAGTCTACAGTTCTACTTGTTATAAATGCAATATATTCCTGCATAAGCTTTTCTCTTRAAGTTATACATGCTTGCAAAGCTATAAACCTCTTTAACTTATATTCTAAAACTATCTTTTGCTGGTGATATGGATGGCATAATGTGTACAGTGCCGGAGTTGGAGGGGAAGGAAACGAAATGATGGACTAGTATACAAAAAGGAAATTCACTTGCACTATGCTATGAATTTCTGGAAGTGCATATACGCTCCTGGTATAAGTGTGATGCATCATCTGGTGAAGGTATTGCACTGAAAATAGATTTCCTGAACGTATGCTGCATTTGTTCAATTCTTTCAGCTTACCATTTTGATAGACAATAAACTGTAGCCGCATAGTGAGATTTGGTGAATGTACGATGGGAACACATCATTATTTTAACTAAAATATAATTCCTTTTGTGAACAAAATTTTTAAAGCACTACAGTTGATGAAAGTACCCTTCAGATGTATCCCGCCGAGTCCTAGTAACTACTTTCCTGGTAGAAAATTGCAAATAATTTAAAAAAAAAAAAAAAAAATTAAACGAAGTTATTTATTCTTAATTTTTAATCATATACAGACGTGTTCAATTCCTTGTTCTTACAAAATCTGCTGCATTTCACAAGAGTCCGTTGTTCTTGTTCATGTACTTCAGTCTTTCTCAAGGAAGATATCCTTCTAATACTAGGCAGTGGATCTCAGAACATTTCAAGTAGTTTCAAATTATGGTTTTAAGACTACTACTAATAGACTTCTATGAGTTCTACTGTGCTCTTCCACTCAAATTGACATGAAAATAGTACATGTATATATTTTKCTTACATGTAAACCTTTCTTTTTAAATATTTATCCTTATTAAAATGTACTACACTTTCCWTGCCAGTTCAAAAAACAATCATTTCACATCCAAAAGGAATGTCTCAAAGTTGAATTGCARATCTGTGATAAGACAAATTTTGCAGCAAGCCAAGCGGTTGCAGAGTATTAGAATACATGAAACTTTTATGGAAAGTTGGTAAACTGGAATATGGTCCATAGAGGCAATGCAGAGTAACTGAAAGTATCCTTTTATGGGTGGTAGCAGCAGCTTACAAATGTGGATGTTCGGAATGTATAGAATATCACTGAAAAACTTATGTATACCATGAAGTCCGCAAGTTTTTTCTGTAATGGTACTCTTAAGTATGCAGTACAAAGAATCTATGTGGCCTTCTTACACAGTCATTTTGTTCGTAGAAAAGCTGAACATTAACTGTGTGAGTCATTCTGTATCTAAATTTCTCTAAAAGGCAGAAAAAAAGTGCTGCTGTAAATATCTTCTATTTATTTGGCTTATGAATAATAATCCCAGTTTTAATGGTGAGTTCTCAGAGGTGATAATGGAAGTGCTGGCACGCTCAGTCTCCCCAGCCCTGCAGGTGTTACAGTAAAAGAAGCTTTAAGACCTTCAAGAATGCCACAAGGGCATAAACCTACAGATGTTTCCTTCAGTTGTTTGTAAAGGGGGAGTTTTGCTACAGTTCTATTGTTTCAGTTGTCCCTTTTCTCTTGGGGTTTTACTCTGCTGTAGTTTATCATCCCCAGTTCTCAGAATAGCAGAATTCCCTGGTAGGGCACAACGAAATGGGGAGGAGGGGTCTTTCCTTAAGACCTTTCCTTTGTGTCCTCCTGACAGAATAGGAGAGTTAGATTTTTTTTTTTTTTCCAGGGCAAAGAGTTTTATTATAAAGATTATCACTGACAGAGCAATCCATAGTGAGTGAAAGATTGAAATGGCATCACTTTAGATATATTGTGGAGTAAGGAAGAGAAATTTCCTGCAGTTTTAAAGTGTTTGCTTATTAGCTGCACCAATGGAAAGCTTAATCTCCTTGCAAGGAAGGGCGCTCTTTCTTGATGAAAAAGTTGAATGCCTGGTCTGGTGAGTGTTCTCTTTTATTGACTTAAAATATGGTCCTTGTCCTATGTTGTGAAATGAGGAGGATATGTTAGTAAAATGCGGAATACTGTATTGCCAGAAAAGATCGTCTAGTTATTCATGTTAACATATCAGTGAGTAATTAAATATTAGAAATACTATTTAAGTTGTGGAGATCAAAATTCTGCAGCTATAGCATGCTGAACTACTAAGGACTTTAGGAAGACACAGCTGCATTGTCCCTGATGAGTTCTTCTAAGCATTGAATTTGGTTGCTTTCTAGGTCAAATGTTTGGTACCTTTTTCCACTTTAAAAGGTTACAGAATGATTCAGTAACTCTTTTAGAGCTGATATGTTTGAATTAAAGTACAATAATTCAACAGAGAAACCTTCAGCAAATATTACTAAGAATTTATATCCCACATCTAAGTCTCCCAATGTATTGGTGAGATGATGAAAAATTTGCTGTATGTTTATATATTGGGGGGGAAAGAGGGGAGATAGGGACATTGCRTCTATTTGCATCACAGTTTTACGGGGTGTAAATTTTTGGTGAAGGCTTTTGAAAGGGGTTAACTTATGGCAATGTGAATTCCACATAGAATTTGGTAATAAAGCTGTAGCTCTACTGTGACAAAACATAGAAAAGATGTACAGTTTCATTTTTCTTTGCCTCACAAGGAAATCAATTAGCTTAAACAAAAATAAATTCAATGTTTCTTTATTTTTAGCATGACTTCCTAAGGAAATAAGGCTTATGTCATTGCACTGCCTGTCTGCCTCTGTTCCCACTTCAGACCGTCTGGACGATTGCAGTCAAATCTAACATAGGAGTCGAGTTTTCAAAGATGCAAAGTTTTCTACAAGATTAGTGAAAGTCAGTGACTAGGCAGAAAAAAAAAACTTAAACTGAGCAATTACAGTACAAGTTCAATGGTTGTCTGTTCCATTTAGATGTGGGCTGGTCAGGCAGCAAGTGAGTGCACGTTCCCAAAGGATCTGCTGTGCACTGCTGGCACTTGGGGGGTAAAAATACTATGGGGATTGCAAACAAGGAGAACCAGAGGTATTTGTGGGAGAGTGGGGGTGGATGTCAGTGGAATCAGAAGGGGAGCATGACTGCAGTAAAAAAGGAAGAAGTTTGGTGCTTTAAAAAAAATTTAAAAGTACACACAACCCGCACCTCCAGAAATTCGTAGGGAACCAAGCTTCACCAGCTCTGCTTCTCAAGGAAGAATTTTCTTCATATTGTAGAATACATATAAGGAAACTTAACTAGACTGATACTGCTGCTATTTTTACTGTAGTTTTCATGAAACATAGCACATAATTCTTAGTATTGAGATTGTTTTAGAGAACAATAATTGAAAATTTAACTGTTTACTGTGAGTTCCCTCCTATAACTTGACAATTCAACAACTCTACATTCAAACCAAACTACTTCATGTTTGTATTTTTCCAGTATGGAGCTATATCACTCCAGGTTTTTTGGTCACTACTTAATTAAATTTGTAAAGCTATCCCATCTGCCTTAAACTTACTTTGCTTTGCAAGCACCTTTTTGGTAACTTTTACTTTCAAATTTATCTTAGTATCACAGCTATTGTTTTAATGGATGTAATATAGTTTAGCTCACTGTTTCAGGTGATTTCTGATGAAGCTAATTGAATGCCTTGGAAAATGCTATATACTGCAAATTTTGATTTCTTTTCCATGCTAGATTGTCCTTATCTGTGTAACCACTTCTGCTTTAGTTATGCTTTGTCTTAAAGTTATCTGTCAACATCTGTTCTGCTCTTGCATTATGAGAATGTGTAAGAAAATTCATGCTTCTGAAGCAGCCTATGCTCATTTCTTGTTACCTATACATAAAGATTTTGCCACAGTTGACTTTTTCCAAAATACAATCAGTGACATCTGTAGTCATTGTGATCCACATCTAAAACTTTCTTAAACGGTGTAGCGTGTCTTGCTAAATAATTGCCTCTGTAAACTCCTACATAGTTTAAGTTGCGGTAGCAGATGTGTGTTGTCTGTAGTTGGGCTTGTACCAAAAGTGGAAGTGAGTGGTTAGAGCTGCCCTGGGATTTTTGTTGAGTGTTTCATAAATTCCATAATTGTCTGATTCAGACTTTCAAGCATAGGATTAAGCATATTCTTTAATTTACTGTGAGCACACCTTTTGGGTTTTATGCAGGTGTTTGTTTTTTGGTGTTGGGTTTTTTTGGGNCTTAGTTCTTGTTTTCCTGAAGATTTAACTTATGTTCATTTACTGTTTTTTTTTAAACAGGTCGTCTGAACATGAATCACCAAAGTGAGTTTTCTTTGAACTTTCTACTATAGAATCTCTAGCTTTAAGATATATAATAAAATACATAACTTGAACTGATTTTTTTCAAAGTGCTGGTCTTGTATGGTTAGAAGACGCAAATAAATGTATAAACCAATGAAGATTGTGAAGATTTGTGGAAAAAAATTAAGTTTTTGGATCAGGATGTGGGAAGTCTTAATACACCCCTAATCACTATTAACAAAAAAGTTGGTTAAAAACTGTTGCAAAAGTTTAATGATGAAAAAATTCACTGGTAATTTTATCTGGTAACTCTTTATATAGTGCCAGAAGGCATTAACTGAAATAATTTATCGTATTTTTCTGGTATTGTTAATTTTTTTTCTACACTGAAAAATCATTATGATCTGTAATCTCAGCTTGTAAGTGAAATGTGTTTTGGTCTTGTTTTTTTAAATTACTATGTTCTGAAAAACGTATTAGGATGTATTTACATATACAATGTTCCTACTTGCTTACCATTGACCTCACAGGAATCATGAAGAGTCCTGGAAGCTATCAGATAAAAACAAAATTTTGACAGTATAATTCCTTTAAATGTCGTTATAGTTCACTACTTCAAATTATTTTCAAATTATTGAGAGTGCCAAGTGAATAATATCTCCTGAACACTGAAAAAATATTTTCTGTAATAACTGAAAATTCTGCAAAAGTTGCACAAAACACTTCGTTCCCATTGCCAAGTACACATAGTATAACTGAACATCAGAAATATTATGGCAAGAATAAGTTTGCTCGACGGCACCTTTCAGAATGTTTACATTTGTTGCAGTCAGATTTCCACAAGCTGAGAAATAAGAGTTTGCATTATTAGCATTTGCTGTAATTCGAGTCCTGTATGTTAAAAGCCTAAGCTACATTCCTCTATAGTGTAGTATTACTTCTTCATTGACAGCTAGCAGTGGCTGCTGGAAATGGTTCAGAAAAGCTCACAAATATAGTTAGACTAGTACCAGAGCAGAGATTAATGTTTGAATTTACAAATTTCAATGCCAGGGTTTACTTGCATATACTTCTGCTACTTTAACCCTGTGAGAATTTGATGTTGCTTTTAGGGATAAACTGCAATAAACAACTAACAGCCCGTGTACTTCCAAGGATCAAATATGCTTCATTGCAGTGCTGGGTTGTCAGTAGCAGTGCAGAGTATTCTTGCAAGATGTACTGCCACTGAGCATGGTGATCTATCATGTAAGTGAAAAGTCTGTCTGCAGTGGGGTAATACAAGTAGCTAGGACTCAGTTTTTGCCATACACAACGCTGTGTGTTAGTGATATGAAACAGTGTCTGAGCTATACCTGAGCTTTCCCCAGGACAGAGGTTTTCAAAGTACTATGTAGTATTTATAAAGATGGAGCAGTTTGTATGTATGGTATCTGTGAGTTTGATCCAGTTAAAGAAGGGGTTTAGTTGTATGAGACAGAGGTCTGCATTTCATCCTCTTCAGAAGAGGGCATGTAGCTCAATGAATGTTTGAATGGTCCTGGAGCACAACCAGGCAATTTGGCCAATTCTAAGGTTTGAGGTGTTCATTTACTTACCCATTTTTGTTATCCTTGAATTTTAAGATTCTTGACTCACTAGGCCAGGTCTGCACCCCCATTTAATTCTGGGTCCTTCTTCATGGTTATAGCTACCTCAACGACAGAATATATTAACTGTCATTAAACCTTTCATTGTCACTTCATTTCCTATTTCTCTGACAATTTACCATGGCTTTTCTGCGAAGCACCTTCTCCCAGAGGGATAAGGTTGAGATGGCACTCATAAGAGGGAGGAATGAAAAACAAGTGCTTTGCGAGAATGAGAGTGGTATCATGGCAAAAGGTTTTCATGGGTAGGATTGGCAACTGAAGTACCTTTCCCCTGGGACTCAGCTCTCTTCATGTTACTGTGATGTCCTGTACCACTGCAACAGTGCCTTTCACTGCTAATATCCAAATATTTTGCTAAAAATGTTTTTGCTACTCTAGTTTTGTTTTGTCCATTCTTCTGGATGTCCACTGATCAAATGATAGGCTTAAATCATACTCCAATCTTGTTACCCTGCACCTCAAGAAGTGGTGTTAAATCTAAAGTGTAAAGTTGGCTTGCTCTTTTAACTGGGCAGTATGTTTGTATGTTTTACTATTTAATTTGAAAATCTGGATAACGATACCTTTGTAATATTTATTTATCCTTTTTAAATGAAGGAATGTAGTGGGAAACAGTCCAACACGGAGTTCTCTGACCCGTACCTCACCTAAAGCCTTGGCTTCGTCTCCCAATGGAGTTGGTAACATTTCTGGCTCTTACCCATTGGAAGGGGTCCATAAACAGTTCTTAGAAACGTATGACAACGTTACAAAAAGTAGCTCGACAGAAGATTCCAGTCAGTACTACTGTGATAAGGTATGTTCAATCGCCTTGGTTTAAAATCAAAACTAGTACTAAATGTAGCTTTGAACTGTAGATTAAGAACCCACAAAAAGTGTGGTTATATTCCAGGATGAGCATATTTTATGCAGTAATAAGAATAAATCTTGTCTTACTACTCAAATTTATCCAAGATTGTGTACACAGTATGATAGGCAAGTCTGCCAACTACATTGATTTCCGTAGTGTCCAGGTTTCCAGAAGCATCTCCAGGGGAAGTTCCTAGTGGAATGGGAATACTTATGTGATCAAATCTTATTCCTCTAAGGAAAGATCAGATAACTCAAGCTGCTGTATGTCTTGATAGCAGGCACAACTCAGCTTTATCCCAGGCATCTCCTCTTTAGGATGGCCAAACATCATCCTTTGAATTCTGTGCTGGCTAGAGAGCAGCTGCTCCCTGCTAGCGTCGTAGTAGCGGATCATTCCTCCCCTTTCTCCAGCCTGTTCTAGAGTGGTGCTGAACAGCTTCCTAACCTGCCTGTCCAGTAGCTGCTGCCAACTTTTAATCCTTCTGGCTTGCGGGTCTCTTGCAGAAGATACCAATGCACACATTTACAGAATAAAAATTGGGGAAAAAGTAGCCACTTCGTAGTCCTTAGAGCAGAATTGATTCAAATGTGTTGCACCTAACACTTTTTTTCTTTTAAGTCACGTTTAGTAAAGACAACACATTGAAAATTTTAATAGGAGCTATCAATTGAGAAAGCTAAGATGAGAGTAACAGTGTTAGGACAGAGCAAGCAGAGAACGTATTTGCTGTTATGTATGTTGCTATTTTTTTACAATTTAAAAGGTTACAATCATGAGTATATTCTGTAACCTTAGCTTCTTCCTATTTTAAACATGGATTTATGTAGAGTATTCTTGTTCAGCACATCTAAATTTGGATGCACTATTTTCTAATTTGCTGCTATTTTCTTTTAAAAATTAGAAAAGTTTTGCTTTGTTTTTTCTACGTATTGCAGAATGACCTAATTGAGGGAGATTTACTTCTGGTGCGTATCATACCAGATGAAGACGGGAAGTTTGGATTTAATCTAAAGGTAAAACAGCAATCTTTTAGTTATTTTTAAATGCTTTGTAGAGATACTATGCTTTGACTTTTTGATTATTTTTCATTTTTAATGCAATGCTTTGGAGAAAGCAGTATATTCTACGGGAATTTCTTATGGACCGAGAGTTTTTAGAAGTGGCAGCCTAATCCTTAAATGCTAAAGCAACATTTACAGAAATAAGCCTTTACTAGTTCTGTGTTTTTTAGTTGCATATACTATGGGCATGGCACATTTCCAAAGCAGGCTGCCTGTTTGGCTGCTTAAATATGAACTTGGAAGCCTAATTTATGGCATCAACTTTTGGAAAGTTTGACCTCTGTAGTATAAAACAAGTTAAATAGTTTGTGCTATCCAATTGAATATATCCATTAAAAATCATATTGGAAAGGTGAAAATTAATTTATGAAGAAAATGGAAATTACTATTGATAATTGACTGTTGTAAATTTTTTACATTCCCTCACTGAAATTCCATTTAAGCAGATAGTGCAAAGTAGCCATAATATCAAAATCAGGGCAGAAGACTGTCCACCTTGCAAGTTCAAGTGTTGAATTAGGCTTGCCTGAAGGGTAGGGTTAGAATAAATGCTGCATTTGATCTGTTTATTGCCTTTTAAAATATATGGCCAAGCAAAGACACTGGGTCTAGTTTACTGGAAATTGGTAGATTTAAAGACACTGCACCCTCCCGCCCTCTTTACTGATGAAAATTCAATCTTACTCACCCTGCCTATAATGACAGAGCAGAAAGTTTATATAAAAACAAAAATAAGTGATTACTTGTTTTAAATGCTGCTTATGCTTATTATAATGATATATTTATGGTTGTTATTTTACTTGACATTCCTCTAGGGTGGTGTAGATCAAAAAATGCCATTAGTCGTATCAAGAATAACTCCAGGATCACCTGTAAGTAAATTCTTAAGACTTTTAATCCCTCCCTTTATTACTCCCTCCACCACTCTCACAGGTCCGTACATGTAGGAATTTAGAAACCCATAACCAGTATGAGATAGCAGCTGAGCTGTTCTCTTTAGAAGCTGATTTGACCAGTGGTTTCTTAAACCACAGATGAAAAGATCTGGAAGTGTTAGCCAAACAAGATACCAGTAGAAAGCATGTTTGTTCCCCCCTGTCACCCCAAAAAGTGCATCTTGAACTGGAAGATGTTTCGTGAGGGGCAAGAGTGATGATTGAAGATATGGAACACTGTTCATTAAAGAAGTGAGCAGTCTGGGCCCCTGCAGCCTAGAAAAAAGAACTACTTTAAGGGAGATGTAGCAGAGATCTGCAAGATTAGGAGCACTGTGAGCAGGGGATTCCAGTAGAAGAACTACGGGCTACCAAATTAAGTTAGTGAAAGTCAGGTTCTTCATGCTTAGTGAAGTAGTTCTTCATGCATAATATAGTAGACCTGTGAAACTCCTTGACAAAGGCTGCTGTGGTTAAAATCATTTTGTGGGTGGTCAGGAGAGGACAAATAGTTGGGAGAAAAACCTGCTAGCAGTTACTGCATAGACAAGCCACGATAGGCTGAGGAAATCCTTAGGGCTAAAAATATTTATAGGATGGGAGAGTACTTGGCAGGGGAGAGGGGGTGCAGAATATGTTTGCTCTGTTGTTATTTTGCCATGGATTTTTGCTTGTGGAAATATTTATGGATTAGATGGAACACTCATCAAAATCAGTACAGCCATTGAATTCTTCTGTTGAATTGTGAAATAATAGTAGTAATATAACATCTTTAACTTTTTTCTAAATAATTAGTACATAAATTTGTGAGGACATATGCTATCTTATCTCAAATTTTTTTCACTCACCTTCTTCCAAAGTGTATTTCCCAACTCTCATAAAATAATTCCAGTGCAAACTTGTTAGGAAATATTGCTGGCTTGGTCCTAAAAATCTGATGTACTCTGTCTCTTGTAGACTCTTTTGAAATTTGATAATCAGTCAGAGGACTGATATCTACATGTCACAATATAAATCAAGCTAAAACAGGTTGTTTGAGAAGTTGTTTTTGTCACATTTATGATTTGTGGCATGACTTATGCAATGCATAGCACTCCTTTATGAACTACAATAATTATTTGAATAAAAGCGTAGTAGGAAATTATCATTATAACTTAAATCCACAAAGTGAAAATAAAACAGTCCTTAAAACGATTCACAGTCAACCTAGCAAAATTCTTAAGGGTGATCTGAGATACTGAAGTTAATGTAGGGCAAACAGGCTTATTCCACAATCGGAGAATGAAAGATGCTTCTCCAGAGGTAGTGATTTCCTTTGGCAGATTCGGATTGTCTTCTGGGAAGTATTGACCTGGTTTTTTCTCTTGGATTGGAAAAGGACTGGACTTCTAAYTTACAGGCTTCATTTAAGCGTCTCCAGTTAGGGGCATAGGCATAGATGCAAGCGACCAATTAGCTCTCTAGCCTAGTAAGCCATCAAGCGAGCAAGTTATCAAGGGTCAGGGAATAAATTGGAAACAGTTATACAATACAATATATTCAACAGCAGTGTTATAGAAATCACATCATGTTACAGCAAGAGGAAAAAAAATTATACTTATTTTTAGACCATAGCAATATTAACATTGATTATATTGTTTTCTGTAAACTAAATTTCACCTGTTCTTGACTGTTTAATGAAATGTAGCTGATATTTGAAAGTTCAAGTTAAGCAGTCTGTGGAATGCATTTTTATGTTATTTTAGCTCAATGATGCCTTTCCTTCATTGTATTTGCTACTATTTTAACTTGCTCTAGATTCACTCATTACCCTGTAAATTGTCCTCAGGTTGTGGTTTAACCCGGCAGGCAGCTAAACACCACACAGCTGTTCGCTCACTCCCCCTGAGTGGGATGGGGGAGAGAATTGGAAGAGTAAAAATGAGAACACTTATGGGCTGAGATAAGAACAGTTTAATAATTGAAATAAAATAATAATAATAATAATAATATGTAATGAAAAGGAAGATAACAAAAAGAGAGAGAAATAAAACCCAAGAAAGACAAGTGATGCAAATGAAAAACAACTGCTCACCACCAAACAACCGATGCCCAGCCAGTCCCCGAGCAGTGGCCCCCCGGCCAGCTTTCCCCTAGTTAATATACTGAGCATGATGTCATATGGTATGGAATATCCCGTTGGCCAGTTTGGGTCAGCTGTCCTCACTGTGCCGCCCTCCCAGCTTCTTGTGTGTCGCCAGCCTTCTCAGTCAGTAGAGCATGAGAAGCTGAAAAGGCCTTGACTCTGTCTAAGCGCTTCTCAGGAATAACGAAAACATCTCTATATTATCAACACTGTTTTCAGCACAAATCCAAAACATAGCCCCATACTAGCTACTACAAACAAAATTAACTCCATCCCAGCACATGTTTGGTAATATTATTTGCTAAGATTATTTCTCAGGTTTGTAGGTCACTTTTTCCCACTTTGCTACCAAACATCTGTATTATTTGGGGAGGAGGGGAAGCAAATGTACTCACCAAAATAAGGCACTGTTTTCCCTTTCACGGCCTAAAGTTCTTTTAAAAATCCCCCTCTAATAGAGCAGGAATCTAGTAGGCTGGGAAGATTGTAGAATAGAGTAGCCAAAATTGTTGTGGGAGAACATTAAATCTAGAGAACAACCATTTATTGCATCTGGTACTTATTTTTTTAACTAAAGTCCTATAATGATTTTTTTCACAAACAGTATTAATGTCCTAAGGTGCTAAAGAAGTTGTTATGGTTTTATTTAATAGAGCTTCTCATTGAAAAATAATATGCATGCTTCTTGGAGCAATAACAAGGTGATTAGCATAAAATGAAATATTGGGTGTGTCAATAGGACAGGAAGCCTTTGGCGTAATTAATTGTCTGGAAAAGCTCAGTATCTGAAAAATCTACAAATTATGCTTACATGGAAGGAATTAATTCTCCTTCGGGATATATTTTATGTAGTCAGATGAGTCAAGTAAGAGAGCTGAGGCATTAACATGTCACATGATTAACAAAGTTTCTTTGAGCAAAGATATTAATCTCCATTAATAAAGAATAATAGCCAGCAACCAGCCAAGAAATCTAAATTATAGGCAAATATAGGAGATCAGAAACCATTCCCTCCGTGTTCTTGTTGACTTCTTGACTCTCCTAGACTGACCTGATATGGTCTTTATATCACTAGAGACTAATTTATATTTCAAACAATAATATTTCAGAGTGATTAAATCAATCAATCATTCATAGTTGCATTCTTCAGTCTTGCCTTTGTAAATTGTATAAAATATGGCAAGGGAGCTTTTGGGAGGCTGCGAATACCTAGTTAAATCAGTGTTGAAGAACACCATGGCTGTTCCCAATTCCCATTCTTCTTCTGTTTACATTTGTCTTTTTTATTAATCATTGTCAATCTTCCCTATCCTTCTGTATTCTCTTTCCTTATTTCTTCAGAAAAAGTTGGGGGAAACTATTCCTTTTTTTAATTTTTAAGCAGCTTTTCTGCTTGGGATTTTTTCCTCTTGCATATATCTTTTCTTTTCTCTCTCTTCTTTCTCTTCTCCTTTATCTGTTTTGTGGCACTCATACATGTCTTAAGTTTTCTTTCCTTTTACTTTATTCTCTGACATAAGTGGCTCCCATATCCTTGCCTCTTTTTTTTTTATTCTGCATTTTTCTTTTTGTTGGTTCTATCATTATCACTTCTCCTTTCCATCTCTTCCTATTTTTTACTTGGTAATGTAGTACATCACTGATAAACTTACTCCAGGAGCCACCAGTGCAAGGCATAACCAGGACTGGGGCTAATTAGAACATCTTGTTCACATCTGGGGGGTTGGTGGTGGTTTTTTGATAGGGCTAATAACATTGGATGAATAAAGTTCAGGGAACCTGTGCTGGCATAAGGAAATACAGGGAACAACTATGAATAGAGAATAACAGTAAAGGTCTGCGTCTCATTCATATAACAAATGAAATGGAGTGTATATATATCACTCTTGTGCAGCTGGGTACTTCCTAGACAAAATAAAAATTCAGATAGCAATGAAAATAAAATTGTTGCACTACTTGACAGTCAAAGGTTGTAGAATCCTGCACATCCATATTACAGAATCACAGAAGGCTGGAAGGGACCTGGAAGTCATCTTGTCCAAACCCCYCTGCTCAAGGGTCACCTAGAGCCAGTTGCCCAGGACCATGTCCAGATGGCTTTTGAATACTCCAAGGGGGSAGACTCCACAATGTCTCTGGGCAACCTGCTCCAGTGCTCAGTCACCCTGACAGTAAAAAGTGTTTCCTGATGTTCAGATAGAGCCTCCTGCGTTTCAGTTTGTGCCCATTGCCTCTTGTCCTTCACTGGGCGCCGCTGAAGAGAGCCTGGCTCCATCTTCTCTGCACCTTCCCTTCAAGTATTTATATATATTGACAAGATCCCCCCTGAGCCTTCTCTTCTCTAGGCTAAACACTCCCAGCTTTCTTAGCCTTTCCTCATATGAGAGATGCTCTTGTCCCTAGCATCATCATCATATTCTGGCCCTAGCTTGAATTGCTTTGCACTGGACTTAGAGCTAAGCATACTAAGAAGTGTGGCAGAAAAAAGCCAAACAAACCCTAGAGTTCAGCAGTTACTCTAAATTGCTGTATCCAAGACAAGACATAATGTAAGTTATCATTTGAGATGGGGAAAACCTTGTTTTAGTGTTCTCTGCAGCACAAGTAGCAAAAGAATTTGTCACAAATGCCAGGGTACTTGAGCATCACAGGTTGAGTACTTACGTGCATCTCTTGTTAAAACTTCCAGTGAATGAAGTGAGGAAGAATGTTCTCTATTTGTAGATATCATTTGGTATACCAAACAATCTGATAAATAACAAAAATATGAAATGTGTATGGATTTCTTTAAATTTTAAAAAGTGCATGCCTGGGGAATGTCATGTTACTTAAATTATGTTCATCAAAATCATGTTTCGACTTCTCAGTATTCACAGCATGAAAACTGAAGCATGTAATCTTATGTGCCCAAAGCACTTTTTCCAGAAATTCATTTGCAAAGGGCTATAACCAGTGATTGTTGAGGCTTGGAGTCTGAAATTTAGATCTTTAAGAGAAATCTGATGATGGTTGTTTGATAAATACGAATTCTTCTAATAGCTATCAATATGCTGTTTGAACTGTTTCTCATCTTCATTGAGAGGCTTTGAAGCAAGACAGACAGCTTTAGATCTGAATCCTTTGATCAGAACTTCTGATACAGAAGATGAAACCTTTTCAGGAGAACTCTGAAGACTTTGCTTATGTGATGAACTTAATATCCTGATGTGTTCCTGCTTACATGACTGGATGTAATGACATTAATGTGTTTCTTTGGTCTTGAAACAGGCTGATAAATGCATTCCAAAACTGAATGAAGGTGATCAGATAGTATTAATTAATGGCCGAGATATCTCAGAGCACACGCATGACCAGGTGGTCATGTTCATAAAAGCCAGCAGAGAATCTCACACGAGAGAGCTTGCACTTTTGGTCAGGCGGAAAGGTAACTGGGCTAATTTTATTCACTTTTAATGTTTTTGAGACTGTTGCTCTTATGCTTGGTGGTATACCCTCTTCTGTTTACATAGATGTGTTCTCAGTGCACTGGGAATAGGTCTGTGCTAAAAAGTAGATCTTCCTGCATTTGAATTAGTAGTACAAATAGTTTTAACTGTATAGGTTCTTACCACTGCAACAAAGAATCTATCAAGTTAGAATTTCTTCTTATTTTTTAAGTCTAAAAATCTATGAGAACAAATAGTCCCTTGCAAAAGTTTGGAGGTTTTTTTGTAAATATAGCATAATTTCACAAATCCCCAACTGCAGGTTTGCAAATACCCATGGGCTGTTCCCCAGCACAATTATACAATGAAACAAGTCAAATAACCTCCTTCCCTTCCCTTCCCTTCCCTTCCCTTCCCTTCCCTTCCCTTCCCTTCCCTTCCCTTCCCTTCCCTTCC
>JAYKAV010003487.1:2181145-2211994 GCA_035582835.1 Phoebastria nigripes | reverse complement strand
CCTTTCCCTCCTTCCCTTTCCCTCCTTCCCTTTCCTTCCCTTTCCCTCCTTCCCTTTCCTTTCCCTCCTTTCCTTCATTAGACATTTTGTGACAATACTGAGCTTGACCTGTGCTGGCTTCTTGCTAAACTGCTGCCAGCAAACAGGAGTCAATCTGAAATATGCACGTCTTAAGCCTGTATATTTAAAATATGGGGAAGCCATCCAGCTTGGTTTTGCATGCTCCATATTTAACACATGCAGATCCAAGAGCTTTCAGATGATGCAAAACTTCTAATTTATTATTTACTTTCCTTAAGAGCTATGGTAAGACCTTAACACACACAAGTATGGAAGGGCTTTACACAGAGTTTCTGATCACATTAAGATTTAAAAATCTGAAGGGATTATGCATCACTGGGAAACGGGAGGGAATAAAACTGCCTAAATGATATGTACTTCTGTAGCATTTACTTTACTTAAATTTTCTTGTGTTTCTAGGAAGACAGGTGGGCTCTTGGTCTTGTTTCCCCTGAACAGTCCTATTATTGTAGGCCTTTCCACTGGCTCTATGCAGTATTTAGTCTTCCCTTAACTTTTCTAGTCCCCTTCCTACTTGCAGATAAGAGAAGTCTGCTCTTAGCTAAAGATAACCTGTGGCCCCATGCCAGTCGTTTGTATAGGCATGAGTATGAACAGCTCCCCATTTTCTGAAGTTTGGCAGGTAGGAGCCAATTCTGATCATTGCAGAGAATAACCACAGCTGGACACATTTGGTGATACAATAGCTTTCATAGAGACAGAACTGCTGTGTAGATTAATTCATTAATGTTTGCCATGTTCTTGAACATGTTAGCAAGGAATGTCGTAGAAAACTGACTAATAAATTTTTTTGTAGTTTATTAAGTTACTTCCTTCAATGTTAGCATAAGAAATTGCAAAAGATAATTCAGTTGCTTCTCTAATGGCAAGGGAGTACAATGTAAGTATGTTTGTGTTCGTTTTGCTGTTGGGGGTCCAAACTTACATAACCTTCTTATAGAGATATTCCATTAATTATGCTCTAAACTTTTTTAGGCAAAACTCATTTGTTTTTTACCATGGTGGATGTTGTGATTCATTAGCCTGTTCAGCTGTTCATTCTGTAAGACAAGGTTGCAGCAAAAAACTCTTTGTGCTTGCAAGTAAAGTTCCTTGCCTTCATAGATAGGCACCTTGAGTTTCATTTTCTGAAAGGTCATAAGGACATTTTACTCTTAGTAGTTTCTACAGTAATATAGTACATAAAGAAATGCAGTTAAATGTGTTGCTATTTGCTTTCCTGAGGGCTTGTCTTTGCAAACTTTGTTGTTCTTGAAAGCTGGTAAATTTTAACATGTTGCAAACACATTAATGCTGTATGTAATGGATTTTAATTTTCAATACATCTTTCAGTAGTTAAACAGTTTGTGGAGCCTAAATCAGAAGACGAAGCTGATTCCCACAATCTTGCAGAATCTCTTCTTCCTATCTGTTCCGAATATGGTGGTGATACACTGGAGGAATCTATCGAGCAGCTAAGGAAAGGGCTGGAAAGCGGGACTGTCCTTATTCAGTTTGAGGTAGGTAATAGTCAACTCTCAAATGCCATTAATATAGACCAATAGCTGTGACCAGCAAGTAATGTAAGGGCTTAATTAATTGGAAATTTCATTGCTCCTGTTCAGTCTTATCTCAAGAGGGCAAGAATGTGACTTGCCCATCAGTTTCACCTTTCACTAGTTAGGATAGGGAAGAATGAGTTATCAGTCTTGCATAAAACATCATCTGCTGAGAAAAATGTGTTTTAATTAACATGTTTCTAGCTCAATACCCAAAGCTCACTAAATTAATATTTTTTTCTTAATTATTTTATTGAGTAGAATAATGAGGTTTTGACAGAGGTCAGTCTTGTACTTTTTTCTTTTTCCATGCCACTCAGTGACATTTCTAAAACCTCTTTTATACCTTAAGTTAGGGTTTCAAGTTCTCATGTGTTGCCTTCTTTCATGGAATAACAGGAGCAACTTGACCATTCCTCATCATCTTCTCTTAGAGGTCGATATGAAAGTGTTGGAATGCTAATTTCCGTTTGCAGGACATTTGTAATGTCCAGTTCTGTGCTGTTTCTCCGTGGCGATCTAAAACACTGATGGTTACTTCTTGGGCAGATTACTTCATAGGTGAGATTCCCCTGCATATAGGATGAGACTTTGAAGAACTGCTGTATAGATTAATGAATTAATGTTTGTCATGTTCTTCAATGTGTTGGCAAGGAATGTCATAGAAAACTGACTAATAAAATGTTTTTATAGTTTATTAAATTACTTCCTTCAACGTTAGTGTAAGAAATTCCAAAAGATAATTTAGCTGCTTCTCTAATGGCAAGGGAGCACACCATATGTATGTTTGTGCTTGTTTTGCTGTTGTGGATCCAAACATTTATAGTAACTTTGGAGAAACCCTGGTTATGATTTATAAATTTCACATTGTTGAGTTCTGGAGTAACCCTTTCTGATGCTGAAAACTTGTAGAACAGCAATACAATTTTTTCCCATTTTGATATTTTTCCCTCACTGTTTTTTTCAAATGCCATAAGATTTAATGGTGGTGGCTGAAGAGTTGTGGTATTGCTTGTTGCATAACCACTCTTTTTATGAGGTTTGCTTTGTTTCCAAGATTTCTGAGAGTTAAGATTGCCCTTTTTTTAAGGAATTGTAGACTATGGTTCATAGCTGCTTTCCAAAATCCACAGCAGTGGTTGCAATGCAGTAGCAGCAATGAGTCTGTTGGCTATTGAAACAGTAACTCAAAAGATACGAACTAGCCTTTCAATGCTTTGTTAATTGTCAAAGTTGTTGACTAAATTTGTGCACAAAGTTCCTGTAATAATCTTCATAGGATATTTGATCCTTTATGACTTTTTTCCTGACAGCGTTTATAAAAGGATATTATTGATGTTACAAAAAAAGCGCAAAACCTTTTTGAAATCTAATAAACTAGGGGACAGCTTAGTGGCCTTCTTTCTTTGAGTTCATTGTTTAGCGATCTTCAGAAGCAGAGACAATTGCAGCGTCACCTCATCAGCTTTGGTGGCTCTCAAACTCTCCATTCATATTAGTAAAATAGTAAATAATTAGCCAGTAGACTATGAATAATCAAGTTTTTCCAGAATATCTTCTTCCACTTAAGCAGAATTTAAGAAGTCTGTCAATGGCAAATGACTTTTTGCGAGGCAAAAATAATGAAGCTCCAGAATTGTCACTTAATGTTAAATTATTCGTCCTTGTCTCCCAAAAGAAGCAGAAATTGCAACTTGGCTCTAGTAAAATGGAACTTGAGTTATAACTGATAGAAGCTGTTCGGTTCATATATTATCAAGTTCTCTTCTCACATGGCTTGTTTGTGCTGTTCAAGTTGAAAAACGTGGTGAGCTGTGATACCAAGTCTTAGGATTCAGTAAATCTCACAGTAGAATAAACTTTTTGTGTGTTGTTCCTTTTCTCCTAACCAAAGTAGGGGATTTTAGCCTCCTATTTGTTTCATTCCATTTTATGTATGGAACCATATTCTAAGTCTTCATTAAACATGTAAGATATAATGAGCTCTTTGGTAAGCGTTCAATGAAGTATATAAAACTCTGGCACAGCCAGGTTAATGACTCAGTTGTAAGTTGCTTTCATGTATATTTAATATAGAAAAACTGTAGTTGTATAATTGCATTTCTTCATTGTTTTGTTGTTGTTGTTTTTTCCCCTCTGTACATTTTGTTGTACAATGCACTTAATGTATTTTGACCTTAAAATTTATTTTTGGTTATACACTTGTATGCCTACATTTACTCCATATAAAGTTTGCAAGATAGGGGTTGGCCCAAAAGAAGGGGAATCACATGTTAAGAGATTGTGATACATTGAAGCTTTGGTTTTTTGCAGGTACTTGCAGGATTGAATGTGGTGGTTTTAGTCCAGAGAATAGAAGTTTGTTTGAATTTTTTCTATTACAGTTGATTCCAGACAATATCAGTCTGCAGCTATTTTTTTTCTTCTGATGTCTTTTATTCCTCGCTTCTTCCACCCTCAACCTCTGTTTTCCTTCTGGCACTCAGTTTTATAACAAAAAGGCAAGCTTGCAGGGAAACAGTTTATATCGATGACTCTTACACTTCCTCTTTTTTTTTTTTTTTCTAGAAATTCTTCTAGAGATGATGATGGGCTAGCAATAACAGAAATTCTTGTCATGTTAAAAAATACAAAAATCTCTCAGGTGAATTTTGCAGATGGTTAGGAAAAAGATTAAAGAAAATAACTTACGATTTTTTTTTTTTTCAGTCTATGTATTTTCATATGAATCTATTTTGTGTGTGTATAGTATAATCACATCCCTCAAAATCCTACCATTTTTCATTCTGTCTTGCAGCAACTTTATAGAAAGAAACCAGGATTGGCTGTTACATGTGCAAAGGTACCTCAGAATATGGACAAGAATAGATACAAAGATGTTCTACCTTGTGAGTGTTAAGTACTGACTTTCTGCCTATTTTGCTTTATCCTCTAAACGATAGCTTATAAAACTGTTGTATTGAACTTCTTGATTAAAGATTTCATTATATAATCAAAGTCTTATAATTGTTCATTTTATTTTCTAAAAGGTTATCTATTTTGGTTTGTATTCTGCTGTTTGTGTGTCTGCAATTCCTCAGTTTTTTGACTTAATAGAAGGGAAGCATGCCCCTTCATTGCTAATTTGATTCGCTCTTTATTATTTTTTTTGCGTGCAGATGATGCCACAAG
Organism: Phoebastria nigripes; assembly: GCA_035582835.1. NCBI lineage: Eukaryota > Metazoa > Chordata > Aves > Procellariiformes > Diomedeidae > Phoebastria > Phoebastria nigripes. The sequence goes on along the minus strand of JAYKAV010003487.1, from coordinate 2,207,204 downwards.
GATAATATTGCAAGGAGATGAAGATTACATTAATGCAAATTACGTGAATGTAAGTCATACAGAGAACTGCATTTGCCCACTTTCTATATTACAATAGCAGACTAAATTTAGCCTTTTTAAGGAATCAGGGTTTTTCATTTTATATTTTAGGGATTTGTAAATGTAAAAGATGTAAAGATTCATAATGTAAAAGATGAAGTGTCTCTTGTGAAACAAGTGGCCATCCTGATACACAGTAGGTGCAAGCATGTGGTATACACTGTGATATGTGCAGGGTCTTTAACCAGTAAAAATTGTTTTACCTTTCCATATACTGCAAATGCTGAGGTTGTCTCCTACAGCTTAAAACCAAGCCTTTTTCCCTCTACAACCACTTATGGCCTACCAACTATGCTATGAAGGGTCCAGAAGATAAACCAGAGCCCTGATTGCCCTAATCATGTGCGTAGGCAGGGAGACAGGGACAAGAGGGGAAAATATATATATGTTTGTGTTAGATGCTTAAGTTAAACACCTAAATCACAGAATCAACTATTAACTTACTGTGTCTTGTATCAGGCAATAAACAGCTTTTGCTAGTGTACCTTTCGTATACCTTGCCTTTATTCCGTACTAAATATTAAAGAAAATTTGGAAAGTTTTGCAGTTTCAAGTTTTCAAATACATTTTCACTATTAATCATCTCTTCCTAGTTCAGCATGAAGGACTAGAGTATCTATAGTATACAACTGGTTTAAATTAAATATTTAAAGATTTTTCACATACCAAATTGTGATCTTGATTGTCTTGTTACTCAGCTTGCTGCCTTAATCTTCCCTCAACTCTGTTTGAATGAAATGCTGAATTAACGAAAAATAGTACTTGAGTAGTGAGAGCAAACTTTACATAGGATTTTTCTTCCTCTCTATAGATGGAAATTCCTTCTGTGGGCATTGTGAACAGGTACATTGCTACTCAGGGGCCTCTTCCACACACATGTGCACACTTCTGGCAAGTAGTCTGGGATCACAAGTTGTCACTGATCATCATGTTAACAACTCTCACTGAACGAGGACGGGTAAGTGTTCAGGTTCTTTGTATGCTGAAGAAATGTACTGTGCCTTTAAACTTTTTTCCCATTGTTGTGATTAAATAACCCTAAAATAGGCCAGCTTATTCTGTTGAATCATTTCTCTGAAGGCCAGGCTTTCTGAATTACTTAAAGGACCAGATACTCTGCAACTTTTTTAATGCTTCTTTGAAAACAAACCAGCAGTCTGATAAACGGAAATCACTGCATTGACTCCATTTTGCTGATCAACCAGGTACTATGTGCTGTCCTTTTTTCCCCCTGAGCACTGGACTCCATGTTGCAGTTGTTCTCCTAATGATTCGGCCGATGTCTGGAAGTGTTGAGCAGGTTGACCAAAACTTGCAGTCTGGCTTCAAACAAGAGTCTGCCATTGGAGTACTTACTAGTTTTAGCATGCTGGTGGTCAGAATTTAACCTGCTTACTTTTATTTATATCATAGGTTCTTTCCTAGAATTGCTCTGACAATTCTTTTAATTCTGTTTAAATAACTTCTAGTACTCCATTAATTTCAGACTAATACAGTGAAAATTAAAGCAATATCTGGTGTGTTCTGTTGTACTTTGATTTAACGTATCCTTTGTAGTTTTAAAGATGAAGTTTTTAGATGATTAATGTACATAAAGGGATTGGGTTTGAAGTTTTAGAAGCTGAAAACTGAACAGTTTTTTTTAAGAGGTGGAGAAGATGATGACTTTTGTATGCCTTCGCTGTAGCCTTTATCTGTATGTCCTATGTGATCTATCTTACACTATCAAATTTATCTGGCATCCCAGTCAAAAACCAATGTTTTTGGAAAGCAAGATTGCGAGTATTTCAGGTCCTAAACAGCATAATGATTGAGATGTAAGTAGGGACAGTAAAGCAACAATGTAATTCTTCACTGAAATGTATGACAGAAGTGTGAAAGATGAAAAGCAACAGATTTTAACCATGGTCACGTTACGTAGCTATTCATGGAGACAGACATTATTGAACATCATCTGGCACAAAAATGCTCCCTTCATCTTTCAACTGTATTGCAGTCAAAATAGCTTCCTGTTTTCTTTTCCTTGTCTTGAGAAACACAGGTGAGTACTAGTCTGTACTTTGCCCAGTAAGCTGGAACCTTCAAGATGATTTGTCGCTAACTTCTAACCGTCCTGCTGGTACATTTATACACCAGACACTTTTTCTGAGTTTTGTTTACTTTCAGAGATGTTTTACATTTGCCCAGTTTGTGGGTGAATTTTCAGGGGTAGAAAAAGATGTATGCTGTCGCCAGAATATCCCCATTGCCAAATGCCAAACCTTTTCCCAAACCTTGGAGGTTTTACATTCTAGAATATCTCTTTATTACAGGATAAAAAACTTTTTTTTTTTCTTCTTTTTCCCTCCTCAGTAGTATTCATTTTTTTAGAAATGGATGCATTATTTTGGCTTAAATTTAAAGGGGAAAGTATTTCAGATAGACTACTACAGTAGAAATTTCAGGCATAATGGTTAAAATTTGGATTTCAAGCCATTGAAAATTGAGCCCTAAGAAAGGTAGAATTAAGAAATTTTAACGTTTCAAAATTTCCAGCTCTTGCCACTCTGTATTAGTTTAAAAAAGAAGTTATAGACAAAAAATGTTATAGATGGCACGAGCAATGTTGATAAGTTGATAGAGAATCCAAATTAACTAAAGCTGAAATACAAACATGTTGGGAATATCAATTTGTTGGGGTTTTTGGAGCTAGTAACAATTAGTATTAAAATGTATAGGCAGTGAAGAGGACAATTATAGCTCAGCTGTTTTTGTCACACACAATTAAATAAAGTTTTAAGTATAGTGTCTGGGGAGTTGTGTCAAGATGTTTTTTTATGACTCCCTTGGATTTTCTAATAGCTCAGCTGGACTTTAGTATGCCTTTTTCATAAGTCCAGTGGACTTGTACTTGGAAACTACTTGGTTTGTATTTGTTACATGAAGGTAATTTTTTTACAAGACTGGAGTTGCCGAAGTGGAAGATGAGAATATTTAATTACTGGGATGAAATTTTGGAATCTTTATGTTGATGGGCAAACTTGAACTGTCTTCAGTGGACAAGGATTTCACTGAACTAGTATCTCACTGGAATACTTTTACAAGTTCAGTCTATTCCACAACGTTTCAGCCTTTGATTAGATGGGAAATGAGGTGGCAAACCTTCTGTCATCAGCGCTGCTTTAAGCTTACCTTTTAAAATAAGGAATAGATATTGGCATTAGGATTTTTTCTACAGAAGTTATATGTACACTGACTAGATGTGCCTATCTATCTGCCATTAGAAGGTGAACCAGAGAAAGGAAGACTATAATTTCAGCAGTAGAGTGGTAGGGATCTGAAGATCACCCTCTTACTATCAGCAGCAGAAGACAGGAGAGAAAATGGTTCCTTATGCTTGTACGCAGAATTGATTAATCTCTTTTCTTTTAGAAAAGATAGTGTTTCATGGATGTAATTTTAATATTGAATTCCACTTCAGCTCTCACTGGTATTCTGGTGTACCTCAGGCTGCATATGCAGTACGTCAGGTGCATTCGCATGCATGTATGACTTTGCTTGTCACATGTTGGTAGGCTTGAAGGTTAATCCGTTATGGCCTTCCATGAAACCTGTCTGAGGCAGAGGGCAAATTACACTTTCCTGCATCAGTAGGTATGTTTCTGGGCCTTTGTTCATAACTTTAGCATTTAGATACAATTAGTCATTTAAGAGAAGATCTTTGTCTTCAGTCTTACATCTGACATAGAAAAGAAATATGCATCTCTTTTTGACAAATGACACACACATGAACTAAAGTTGTTTGTCCGTTCTTCCAGTTTCTGAGCTCAGTTTTCCCTAGAAAGTGTGGAGGGCAACTTTCATTATATGACTAAGTTACTGCGGATTATTGTGCCTGCAATAACTTTCTATATAGTGTTCTTGCTACTAATGTTTATAATCATTATTCTGTGTTTTAAAAATATTTTTGCCTTAAAACACAAAATACGATCGAATGGAAAAGTGAAGATGTTTTTCCCATTCAGTGAATTCCTGTCAAAAACTGAAGTAACACATAGCTCTTAGTGGCCTGAAAACGAATACCCGAGTTAGGGAAGCAATCTCCAGAAGACAGCTAGGGTTGCTTCATTACCTTCACTGCTTGCTTTCAGGGAGAGGAGAAGGGAAACTGTTCTTATGGAAGCAGCCAGACAAGTACCAGGCAGGCTGAACTTCTGGGGGCTGCATGTTAAGGGGTGGTAGTGCTGTTGGGTATTCCTTTTCGTGCTCGCTCTCTCTCTCTCTGCAGAATGAGTTATCCCTTAGGGCCTCCAGAAACGGAGCCCACCTTGCTCTTTCCCTCAGCCATGAGACTGCAATGTTGGAATAGGGCAGGACAGGCTGCTTCACATTGGTTTTTGCATTCCAGCATCATCTTGCTTCAAAGTCTAAGAATAATTCATGTTTGAAGGGACCTGTGGAGATACCTGGTCCACTCCTCTCCGTTCAAAGCAGGGGCAGCTTTGAAGTTCATGCAGGTTGTACCGCATCACATCAGTTAAGTTTTGATTATTTCCATGGATGGAGATTCCACAGCCTCATAGGGCAGCTTGTTTCCGTGCTTGACCATCCTCACTGAAATAGTTTTTGCCAACATCTAATCAGAATTTCCCTTTTTGCGTTTTTTTTTTCAGTCACCTCTTTCCTTTCATTGTTCACTTCCAAGAAAAGTGTGGCTCTGTCTTCGCTATAACCTGCTGATAGGTGGCTGAAGATAGTTAAAAATTCCCCCCCTACACTTTTCTTCTTAAGATGGAACAAATCCATGTGTTTCTCCTCCTACATTATGCCTTGAGAAGTCATTTTAGCGATTGCAGTTTAGTACCAGACAGAAAGCATCTTGCATGTAGTTTAGCTGATTTTTTTATTAAAACGACTAAAACACAAGTTTATAGAGAATTTAGCCTGTTTTGTCATGTTATTTTCCAATTTGGATGTAAACACCTCACCAACAAACCCAAATAGATTTTGTACCACTCCTTGAATTCTCTGAACCATAGTGTATAGGAGGGGAGGCTGGAAACAGAAATGCTTGTATAAAGTCTTGATGTGTGCTTAATTTTCTTTACAGACCAAATGTCATCAGTATTGGCCCGATCCACCGGATGTAATGGAGTATGGCAGCTTTCGTGTCAGATGCCACTCTGAAGATTGTACGATTGCTTATGTTGTTAGAGAAATGGTGATTACAAATGTTGAGGTAAATACCCATTATCTTTAATTATCCCCAACCAAGCTGAATGAATACACGTATAGATAGGTAGATATAGACTCTGTGTCTGAGCGTGTWCATATCTGTGTGTGAATGTACGCATGTATGTGTATATATATACACATTTTTATAAAAAGAATATGTATATATTATATGAATCAACATAGTATGATTGTTTCTTTAGAGCTTCTTCAAAAACATACTTTTTGAAGTTCTATAATACATTAATACATTATGCTGTTCAGGTACTGTAATAAGCTTCATAAAGAAGTCTAGTGCTTTTCTGTAAACAGTTTTGCAGTCACTGACTCTTCACAAGTATTTTGGTTTTCAATGAGAATTTTTTCTAAGTAACTGTGCTCTTTCAAGGATGAAATGTGGGTCACGTTGTTAATGGCACATACAGCTAGAACAGCTAGCAAAGAAGTGAATCGTAATAGTGTTGTTTTGAGAAGATGCAGAATCTCACCAGCTCCTTTTCATCATCTTCAGTCAGACTTTAAAAAAGAAAAAAATCCTTATATATCTCAATTGAAATGTGCTCAATTTATGTAAGGTACTTACATTCCTTAGCTGTTAATTCTTTAAGCTAATGGAAGGGTTATAAAGCAAAGAGAAAGTTAAATACATGGAATACTTCTTGCGTAACAGCTTGTGTTGGGAAGTCTGTGTTCAGATCACATCTAGACTTCTCACAGCCTGAATATAGGGGATAAAGTTTGGCTTTTGTTTGTAAGTTGTCCTACATTTCTTAAATATTTCCCTCTTCATCTCTTTTCCAAAATTCTATGGTCACAACTATTTTCTAAAAAGATGAAGGGTTTGTGCTATCATAGGATACATGTGTAAGAAATCGCTGTGTACTGACCAAATGCTAATTTACAGTTCCAATACTAGTCAACCTTTTAAATTTCTGCATAGTTAAGTAGATTTTACTGTTACTGGAATTGCTAGTAGTAAGAAAAAGGAAATATCTGTTTTAAAATGTAACATTTCATTGATGTTCCTACAGCAAGGTGACCAATCCTTTAGTCTCATAGATTTGTAACTGAATCTATCACTTGACAGTGCATCCAAATTTGTTTTAACGTGATTAAGATTTCCTTTGTAGTCATAAACGTGTGAGATGCCAGTACTTAAAGGTCTTTCAGTTTAAGATGGTTTACCGTGTTTCAGTTTCTAGCTATGAGAAACCATCCAGTCAGGGAGCAGCATGATTTTTGGTTCTGTTTTTCAGCCAATTAATCTGCAAGTGATAAACTTGGATGTCAGCGTAAAAGAAATTAACCTCATTAAAGCAGTACTGCATACTACTGTATATGTAGACAAACTTTTAGTCCCTGTCACTCAAATTAGTTGATTGCCAATTAACTTTCGTTAGCTAATGCTTCTTGTAAATTTCAGTTTATTCTCTTCAAATACTTGTCCTTTTTCTTGGTTAGTATTTATCAAACTGGTACATAATTTTGAGTAAATTCACCAGTGACTGTATTCAGTATGTGTGTTCACTTCAGGCGTCTATTTACTAGCATGTGATAAGTCAAAATCCTAATGAGAACGGGGCAGTCAATTTTTTTTTTTCTTTAATACAAGTTAATTCTTTTTAAGATAAAGGTTGTGTGAGAATATAGTGTGTCACTGTAGACGTGTTAACAGATGTGAAAGTTACAAGGATCTTCAACTGTGTAAGTTGGCTCATGATAACTCTCAGTTGAGAACATCGTTTCTAATTCAAAGGTGTATGCTTGCATAGATTTCATCTAGGTTAGACAAAAGCATGCTAAAGGTAGTCCTAGGTGGATGTGTGTTTGTTGTGGTGAGGGGAAGGTTGTTTTGAGGGTTTGGGKTTTTTTTTGTGTTTTGTTTTGTTTTTTTTTCTTCACTAAAGACAAGTTTATTTGTACACTTAAATAAAGTGGCTACACTCAAAAGAACACTCACCATTGAGCTGTCCCATACAGTAAAAATATGACCCTAATAATTGATAGCTCTGTGTGCATTTGGTGTTTCAGATGGAAACAAAAACGTTTGTAGCTTGTTAAAACATAGCGAAAGAACTCTCTGAAACACTGAAGTATCTCCTAGTTTTATATGTCATTTCAGCTGCTTTCTTAAAGCTGACCAATTCTTTTGGAGGCATCTTGTGTTTGAGTAGACTTTGCAAAGTTTTATATGTACTACCTCTCACAGATATTGTTGTTATATTCTTTGAAGTATACATAAAAAGTCATCTGAATTCAAACCAAGGTTTTATTATTCCCTGAACTAATGTGAGCATCATTGGACTGGTCTTTATGAAGACAAGTAGCTTTTCATAGTAAAATGGATAAAGCTTCCAAACTCACAAGAGATTTGATTTTGGAAAGGCATATTTGTGAAAGAGTTTCCTGTGAATTAAGTTGCACAGATTTCAAATCTACCTTTAGGGGAAAATAGCTCAAAAGAGAAGTTTATGAAATGATGCCCTTGGCCTTTTGTTCATATATGTTCGGAAGACTTGAGGAACAAGAAACTTTTTAGGATTTTTCTGACGCAGTTTAACTCGGTGCTTCTTTACCTGTAATTGAAGGTCAGCAAATGACGGCAAATGTGTGAAATATTTGTAACCTTTCTAAGCYTCATGAAATGAAATAAGGATTAATTTCCTGCCTTTTCTTTTCAAGACCAAGATTGAAAGCTATCCTGTAGCAAAATGAAAGAAAAGCAAATAAAGCACTGTCTTGTTTTTTGAGGTTGTTAGGTTTTTTATTATTTTTAAAAAAAGCTTCAGAACAAACAGACCAAAGGAAAGAAATTGTGTAGTGTGAGTGCAAAATTCATCACATTGCACTATTTTGTAAAACAAGATAAATATTTCTTTTTAATCATTGAAAAAATAGTATGGGAAGCCTGAAGTAAACTTTCATTCAGTTTCCTTTAAGATAATGGCCTTGCAACATATCATTGCCCATTAAATCTCACCAACTTCATCCAGTTATGTTTTGAAAAAAACTTTTTTGCTGCTTTCCCTTGTTTAAACAAGCGTTTTTCTTGATTTCAGTTAAGTGTGACTAGAACCCAGCCATGGAACTTAGCAAGGCTGTGGAGACGATACTTGCTGAAGCATATTACTCACATAACTTTGAAGAACTGTAATTTTGCAAGGTTTTTTTTTTATTCTGCCACATCTTATGTTAGTTGTTGCCACACCTTGTTAGTTGTTTCCAAAGTGCCCTGTCATTCTCCCACCTGATTAGTTTTATTAACTAAACTAAATCATTCAAACAAAAAGAAAAAAAATTCAGGATGTTTAAAAAATGATTGAATTTCGTGCTTTAAAGACAAGTTATACCATTGCTATAATGAATGAGGAGTGAGCACTACAGAGAGCACTTACACCTTATAAACAACCCAGGTCAAGGTAATTAAGACAATTCCTTGTGTCATAATGTGGACTGTTTAGCATGATTGTGCAGACAATGACAATGCAAATAGAGGGATTTGGGGAGATAAGCTTCTTTTTAATTTAAAAGCTATCACTTTCCATGGACATCACAATGATGGAGGGGATGGTCTGAAGAAAAAGAAAATAAATTGATGCAGCAATTCAAACAAATTGAAGATATTAAGCATAAACTCATTTTGCTAAGGAAGGATATTGCTGTTTGCTGAAGGGAGGAGGTAAAATTGCAAGGTGAAGAATGACTGGTATCTTTCTGTTTATGAATGACCAGCATGTAGGCCTTCTAGTGACAGGGTTAAATTGGTATTAGATGAAACAAAGGCAGCAATGTAAATGAGTATACCGCCAGCACTTTCTGCTATAAACAGCTGAAAATGGAATTTCTGTAATTTTTACACATCTTAATTGTTTGGGCTGAGGCTTTCCACGCCATTTGTCTTCCTTGCCAGATACGTGTCATACAACAGTTTGTGGGGGGAAAAGTTGTGTTTGCTCATGTTAAAGATTCTTAGATTGGTTCACTGAAACTTTTGCTTCTGCACGTTAAACCAGACCTTGTATTTTCTCTTTCCAAAGAAATCTAAATAAATTTGACCATGTCATAAATGTCTTGAACAAACTTGTCGCACTGCAGAGGTATTTTAAAGGCTTCTCTGAAAAGTGTCTGCACCGAACATATTCTGTTCTGTTAAATACTCGTGGTAGAAGAAAACGAGTTGGATTTGAATAGTAAAGAGCTGAAGAACAATAGTGGATTAAAAGTGTTATGGCAAGGGTGTACAGGAGCATAATGAGGTGGGAACAGTGGTCCAAAGAGATGCCAAATGCCACCTTCAAAGTATCTACTCTTCAGAAACTAGGCTTTAACCCTGATCACTGAGTCTCAGCTTTCAAGGTATATTTGTGAAGCTCACTAGCAAAGAGCATACCTTTTCCTGCTTAGAAGATAATAGCACCATTTCAAGGTTAATGTAGTTCCACATGGCGAAATTTCTTTTCTTTTTTTTTTTTTTATTGAAGATTATATTATAACCTAGACCAAAAAGGACAGTAAATGAAAAGCTGAAATGCAAAATCAATTGCTTGGATTTTAAGAAAAGTCAAAATTAAGGTTGACCTTTCAAGCCTAAATTTCCTTCTTTCTATATGAATATTACCATTCTAAGTGGTGTGTGTTTGTTTTTCTGAAGAACACCTGATTCTTTTATTAATCAGGGAGAGTCATTTTAGGAGAATGAAATGAGGAAGCCTACCTTTTGATGTAATCATAATAAGCAAGGCTGCAAACTGCAGAAAGATGAAGAATGGATATTTTTGTGGCTGAAGGTCTTGACAATGAGATTGTTTTGCAAGTGTCACAGCAGCCATTTGAAGCATTACCTCTGACAGACCTATACTTTGTCAGGAGTTGCAATCCCAATGGCAGACTTATTAGAAAAGATCATGTGTCTTTACCCTGTGTTTTTGAGCAAAATCTAGGATGTTAGCTTAACCACAATGAAGTTGCTTTTTCAGTAGGATGTCTTGAATTTGCACAGGAGGGGTAGGTACAAGTACATCTTTTTTTTGGCTGACACCTTTGCTGCAGCAACAATAACCGTTATCAGAAGGACAGTAACAAATACCTTGGGACACTTATGATGTCTTAGACCTCTGTAGCTGCTTGCCAAGTAAATGTGGGTCAATGCCATGAAGCAGCTAAATGTTGGCCAAATGGCTGATGATTAAACTGGGCAAATTACATAATCCAGAAGTGTCACTGGAGTCTGTAAGCTGTTTAGACTCATTTTTTTGAATCCACCATTTTTAAGCTGATTTGTGGAAATACCAAATACATAAATTCAATTGAAATCAGTCCATGTGAGTGCAAAAAACATTAAATATTTTTGAAACAAGGTGTATAATGTCAAGTTAGGCAAAAATTGCAACCAGGCCATGAGCAACTTCTGCTGTCTCACTTTCTGTAAGTTTAGACTTATAAAACAGGACTAATAAAGCCAGATTTTATAAAGATAAATTCTACATTTATCAGTCATTAGGGTGCTACAATAATGACTGTCATTGAAAACCTCAGTGCGAAAAAAAAAAAACTTTGTGGAAAGGATTTAAGCTGACTTGCAGAGAATAATGGTTTGGACAGCAACTTGAGTATAATGAGAAGCTACCTCTTATTTTCCATTACCAGGTTTATACAAAGAAGCAGGGTCTGGCAGAAATACTGTGTTTAAAAATAAGTGTTGTTAATAGGACATGTACAGTGGTGCTAACTGTGGAACCAATAACTATAATTCTAGCACTTTTTTTAATGTATGAGTGCTAGATTTTAGTAACCATGATGGTCTTTTAATGCAAGTTATTTCCATGTGTGGTGGTATTTGGCTGACATTTTCTGAATTTAAAAGCTGACTTTCGTTATAAGTGTAAAGACTTGAAGATTTTATATATATATATATATATATATATAAAAAAAAAAAAAAACCACACCACCACTAAAAGTAGCTTAAAAAAATCTGGCCTTCATCAGAGTACTGATTTGGTATCTTCTGCATGAGACATAAAAGAATTAGAAAAACTAGTTCTAACATATATAACTACTGTTTACAATAGGTTTAACTTACTAATAAAAAATGAAGTATTTTTAAATATGTGTGCGTTCTGAAAAGCGAGTGATRTAATGGTCAAGTTTTAACAATTTGAATCATCTCAGAAGAGCTCAACTAAAAGAATCAAAACTGATTATGTCAAAACACAAATAACTAGAAAACTATACTGAAGCTTGAGGCATACCTGGAATAATTAAGAAACAGCTATGTTGGTCTCTAGGGATGAATAGGGCACGTAACAGAAAATGAAGATGATCACACCAGAAGAAGCAGCTCTGAGGACTAACAGCATGCTCTTACAGTGTATTCTTACTCCGAATAAGTCTTACGTAACATGCTTGTTGTACTTAATGTCTATGAACTATTTAAAAAAAAAAAAAAAGCAACTCGCTATATTTGAGCCTGAATTACTGATATGTAAAAATTAAGTTAACTCTTTCCTCTTTTCTGAGCTTGTAAAATGTCTTTTGATGCTACAGATCACTGTTGGTGGTTCTCGGGTGTGCCACTGGCACTTATCCATGATGCATGGCTTGAAGTTCTTGATGCACATGGAAGGTGACTGGATACTCACTCTTGAATAATTTTAGAATGAATCAGGTCTTTGTTTCACCTGAATGGTGTAATTCAAATGTCTCTGATTTAAAAGAATCAGCTCAAACTGTTACATGTAATTGCTGCATTATCTCATTTCCCTTTCGAAAAGGTTCTGATTAAGCATGTGCAGATTTGCAAAAGAGGACTTTTTAATGACATTTTCTTGTCATGTTTTTGTATTTTTTTCAATCTGTGGCATTTCAGAAAAATTTAAAGTGTAATCATTTGATCAAGCTCAACTACATAATGGCAGCAAAGCCAAGTAGAAAAAGGCCATGCTTTTTCTTGCAGAGGTCCCAGTCATTGTAGGGTCTTTTGATGACCTGGATGATAGATCCCAATGCAATTTGTATTATAGCGAGCTTGGTCATTAATGTTAGATTACATCGTCTACTTTGGCCTTATGCTAGACCTTTTAATTGTGATTGCTCAGGCTCTGCCTTTAAGAAGCAAAGTATGAGCTGTGTTGTTTATCTTCATGTCCCTGGAGGCAACTGTAAATTTCTGCAATTACTTTGACTGGAATAAACTCATTTCCTAGGACTCTACTTGGTACATAGGCAGTAGTTATTCTGTCTTCTGTATCTTACTAGCCAGCTCCCTGGGAGGGGAATCACTTCCTCCAGTGGAAGAGGAAAGCAAGCAGTTGAAGGCATTTAAAACAGGTCATATATTTCAGTAGTTGTGCACTTAAGAGAAAAGGAAAAAAACCTCTTGAAGTCACTAGCATCATGAAAACGTTCTTGCGTGGACCACTAGGGAGAGGCCAGCTTTTATAGACTAATACAGTGATAAAGGAGAGTTTTATTTCAGTAGGGTGTCAAATGTTAAGTCTAGTAATGGACATCGATAAAATGCAGCTAACAGTTTAACTGTTGCTAAACACGCAGAAGAAATAAAGGAACATGAAGAAGTTCCTTTGTGAAGAGTGGGATCCTCATTGCATAATGCAGCAGAGCTCAGAGGTTTTTTCCTTCCCACCCTAATCATTGGTTACATTTGTAACATAGCAGTTGAGCCCAATCTGAATGCAAAGATGATTGAGTGATTTCATAATCAAAGTTAACAAAAAGCTAAACTGAAAGAACTTCTGTAAAACTGTTTTTTTAGGTATAATTGAATGAAAAAAAGAGCTCTTCATACAACAGAATCTTTTAACTTATTATATTGCTTCCATACAGAAAAGTATCCTTCTGTGGGTCATACAGAAGTCCTTCATATATGTACAATGAACATGTATGTATGAACAATATATATATTGTTTTCTAACAGAAACCAGATTTAGCAAATGTTGCAGGCAATTTTATATTATAACTGAATCTGTAAGTACACACAGACATACATACTTAGAATAGATTGTGTAGCCCCAAGACCCTGTTATTTTGATATTGTTCTCAATAGTTCTGCTGCTGTTTTCAGCTGTTTCTTCTAACCTGTTCTAAACTATTATATAGTACTATTATGCATAAGTCTTGTAGCATTTTACCTCAGGTGAATTATTGATGTCAAGGTATCAAAGGTCAACAGTCAATAAAGTCAAAAAATTAAAATCTGTTTAGATCACAGAAGTTAAACTTGATACTTCATTTATTTAGAAAATGTTATATGCCTTTTGCATGCTTTCTAAGCATTACGTGTTCCTACTTCACTCTGAATTTTAAAATGACGAACATTTTCTATATCGTATGCATCTTATAGCATCTGCAGAATACCCTTACTGTGAAAAGTATGACTTGTATCTAGTAAACATCAATACAGGAGTCATAACACTGAACGCTTTTTGAAAACCTTACTGTATTTTAGACAGAACAACAACACACCGTCACCCATCTCCAGTACGTTGCTTGGCCTGATCATGGTGTTCCTGATGACTCCATGGACTTCTTAGAGTTTGTGACCTGTATGAGGCCAAAGAGAGTAGAGAATGAGCCAGTCCTTGTTCACTGCAGGTACTTGTGTTTTAAAATTCTGATTATTGATTTGCTTCAGCCTTAGAATAAGCATTTGCTTTGAAAAGTTTGTCTGCAAGACAGGAGATTCCTTGAGTTAGATGAAAATGTTAAACTGCAATACCAGCATTCACTGTTGAAGACAGAAGCACTGGTGTTCTATCTAAAGGACGAGTTTCTTTTCTCTCCCTTTCTCCTGCAACCTTGTGGTGAAATGGCTTAGGCACGTAATTATCACAGAGCAGATAATCTGCAATGTAAGTTGTTCTCCATTTTTATCCTCTACCACTGTTGTAACCCCATTTTGGATGGTACTGCAAAGTTTGGGGTTTTTTTTTTTTCTGCTGTTCAAGTGCCTGTCAAAAAGCAGTCAATTAGCTCTTACCTTTTTTAGTCAAAAATACCAAACCAATACATTTAGATTTGTAAGCAGTTATAATTGTTAAAAATCCATTTACTTTAAGTGAGGTTTTAGTTTTATATAAAAATTCTTTTCTTTTTAAAAATTGGCAGGAAATATTACTGAAGTTGCTTTAAAGATAAGCTTTGCACTCTGTTCTAATTTTATTAAGGTCTTCCTGTAATTTCTAAGGCTATTTAGCATCTTATATTAAGACTGTGATATGAATCTGGTGCATTGCGAAAACCTAATTTTATAGACTATTTTTCTGTTACATTTCACAGCGCTGGAATCGGTCGCACTGGTGTATTGGTCACTATGGAAACAGCCATGTGCTTAATTGAAAGAAACCAACCTGTTTATCCGCTGGATATTGTACGAAAAATGCGAGACCAGCGAGCTATGATGGTGCAAACATCAGTAAGTGATGGAGAGGAAGCCTTATTTTCTGTATATATACTGCAGTTGTCCAGTTTTAAAACAGATCCAAAAATTTTTTTAAATGATCTAGTTGTATGAGTCTTCAGTTGCCATTATGTTTCATGCTTCCTACATTTAGCATAACATGGTGGCAAAGGCTGCTTTGCTTCTGAGGTGTGTATTCAACTTTTTTGTAAATATTTCTTACCTTGCCATTAAAAGATAATTAATTTCTATACATTGCAAGTAGTTAAAATGCAAAAAGTCAGACTTGCCCAAGTCATCTGTTCATGGTCCTTTATCTAAATTCTCTGCAAGAAGCTAGAATAATTTTTTGCTTTTTATTCTTGTACAGAGCCTTATAGGAAGTTATTAAACTGAAGGTAAAATTAAAGGTTTTGTGGTATGATTTGAAGAGGGGAAGTGGCTTTTCAAGAGGCCACTTCAGGAGTAGAAATTCGGTAGGAACAATATATGTATTTTTTTAAATTGTGCCATTACTCCAGTCTGGAAAAACAAAGGGCAGGAATGAAATTCAGGAAAAGTTGGGTAGTATCAATAACTGAAATATGAAAGGAGAAGGTGATTTTAAGATAGAAGTGGTTCAAAGACAATTTGAGATCATGAGGGCAATTTTGTGTCAGCTTTGGAAATGAACATATTGACGTTAGAGACCAAGGATGAAGGATGGGAGGCTCTGCTTTCTTGAGTAGAGGTTGAATGACAGAATATTAAGTGTGGGTTATCTCAGAGAGCTAAATGCCCCATGACAACTGGAAGTAAAGGGGTTTAGACCCACAAAGTCAACAGTTAAATTAGTCATTTCTATCTCTCATCTTCAAAAGAAAATGCCTTGGTTTCCACTTGATCAAGGGAAGGAAGAAGGTAACTTGAGAAAACAAATTCTATTCATTAACAGGTTAATGACTGCAGGAGCTAGCATTATGATTGACTAGATGGGGAAAAAGTTTTGTGTTATCAAAGGGTGTGAAAGTGCCAGGAATTATGGTTGCTTGTGTAACATTAGAGTGCTCTGTGAGCAGAGATTGTTCATGCATGCTGCTGGGACTCTTGTCGTTCATTGCAGTATGAGTGCACTCTCTGGAAGTGCATCGGGACTGTATGGTTGAGGAGGGACTTGTCTGAATAGTCCCCTGCCTGTTCCTTGCAGAAATGGAAACTGAGCTTATGACAAAGGATGTCATGAGATGAGAAACACTAGCCTCAAGGTTAAGGAAGCTGAACGTTGACTTCTGGAGTTGTACCTGTCTACACCCCTCAGTTTCTAAAATGAATTGAGCAAGTTCAGGCTTAAACTTTCTAGAGGTGGTCGTCCTTTTGAGAATCAGACATGAGAACCTGAAGTAAATTTCAGCTTGCCAGAAGGCCGAGTCCCTCCTGTTACAACAGAAATCAGCAGGAATTGTCCTTGCACTCTACAGTTTGATGTAACCGAAGAATATGGGGAATAGTGATAAATATGCTGACAATCAGACCCCGAGTGTGGAAAACTGAGTATCTAAAATAGGATTCTTTACCTTGCTTGCTGTGTTCCACAGTTCACCATCAGCACAATCAGGAGAGGGATGATCTGTAGCAGCAATACTATGAAACTAAATTCACTTGTTATTTCTGAAGTATGCAGATACTGTTGTGAAAAGCCAATGAGCAAAATTGGCACACTGTACTGTAAATGAGACGCAGAAGTAAGCACTCAACTGTGAGAAAGCAGAATATCAAAGAGCTGCACGTTAACATTTTGGTCTATCCTGGGTGCTCAATCGCATTCCCATGCCTGCATTCCAGCTAGCCCCACTGCTCATATTTGATATTCAGCTTAGGGCTTCTGGGAGAAGCCATTAGGGATTGTTCAGTTGTAATAGAGGGATTGTTCAGTTGTAATAGCCTTGTCTGAAGCATGTTCAGCTGCCCTGTGGGGATTGTGTGTGTGCTCTAATTCTAAGATGATACACATAGCCAGATGCATGTTGTGAGTTAGTATCAGACAGGGCATACTCAGTAAGAAAGAATGGACTCATCAGAGCTATTAACTGGTCAGTTTAGTGTCTGCTGTTAATCATGTGAAAGCTGTAGTTTTTCAAAGACCTGTAATTTGATCATCAGGAACAGCAAAACAAAAGCTTCGACCAAAAAAAAAAAAAAAAAAAAAAATTTGTGTAACTATATGGCCTTTCATTTAAAAAAAAAAAAAAAAAAAAAAAAAATTAAAAAAGAACAACAACCATTATGTTCCATTAAAGAGAAATTAGAGATACTAAACAATACAGAAAGCAGTGCTTTAGGACATACATAATAGAACTAGTTATCAGCTGACTGAGCAGTAAGAATACATGCAACAGATAGGAGCAAAGAAAAYAAGTAGTCAGAGTCTGAGTCAGAGGAAGCAATGCTGAAGTGCTCATTCTTACTTGTTCAGTAACTTGATCATACAAAGGAGTTAACAGAAGTATTGAACAGAGAGCTAAATATCACACTTGGCTTGTTCAGGCAGTAGAAATATGCAAATGACAATAACAATGAAGAGAAAAGTCAAGGTAATTAAGAAATAAAGACAAAAGAACAGACTGATATTGAAGGTGGGAGTAATTGACTGAAGGGTTGAAAGAAAAGGCAGGAAAATCGAGATGCAGAAAATTAATTTCCATCCCCCAGTTTTCCTTAAATTTTTCTGTACTTAAGAGAAAATGTATTGCAGGTTATGGACAAGAATAACGTTCCTAACTACTGGTATTTAAATGCAGCCTAAGGTCCTTCACAGTCCAAGTGTTATCTTTTAGCCCTGTCCTTTGGGAGATATTGGGGGAATGTTTCCAGATGCTCCTGGAGAGTTGATGAGAGCTGACATACAAGGGCAGCTGGGAGAACATTTCAAAGGTGTAAAAAAAGGATTTAGAAAATAAGAAGCTGTGCTTCTCTGAATGTATGACATGGAGCTTTGGAGAAGGGTGTTCATTTTGGGGTTTTGACAATAGTGAAAAGTACTTTCGGAGGAGAGGAGAGGTATGCTTTGATCTTTGTAAGTTCTTTTAAATTTCCATCATCTTGTGTTCTCGGGATTGTGTTAGTCGTAAAAATTTATTCAGGCTACATGGATTTTTAGTTCTGCACTAGTCCTATTGCTATTGTCTCCTTGTATCACTTCTCAGACAGAGGCTCACAGGCTAATTGCTTTTAACAAATAGGTGCATCACAAGATCGTGGAAGAATACTCTTTGTAATAGTATAATTCAGAAAAGAAACACAAATCTAATTTGTGAAGACTTTATAAGAACTAAATGAGCTCAAAATGTTGTGTGACAGAAGAATTAATGTGGCTGCTACTCTTCAAAAATATTCATTCCAAAGGTTTTGATCCCATTTTGTTACAAAAGATGTGTGGTCTGATCACAAATGGAAAGTAGAGCAACTCCATCTTCTGCAATAGTGTCGGTAGTTTAAAAAAAAAAAAAAAATTCTAGCAAGGCAGTTGGACCTATATATCCTATATGGTAACTTTAAATGAGTTTTTGGTCACATAACTTACATGTGTCCAGTAATACGTAACTGCAGGATTGGCAAGGTTAGAATACTTGTAATAATCAGATGACAGTACCAAAAAAATAGATGAGATGTATAAAGAACATAAATAACTAGTTGAACTTAAAGTCAGAAGAATCATATAAATTTGCATAGCTTTTACAAATAAATCCTATTCCCTGAAAGAACACAAAGCATGTGTTCTTTTAAATTTGGGGATTGTGTTTTCCTTGGTGTGAGATTTTTAATGCTTGTCCTTCAGAGAAGAGTAAATGTTACCTTTGTTTACTGTGAACACAGCCAGGAGAGTTGGATTTTCTCCTTCCGTCTTTGCATCTCCTCTCCTGTCATAGTCCAGGAGAAAAGGAAGCAGTGGGACTGTTCGTCCTATTAAATACTACTGTATAATCAGGAGTTTAATCATCCATAAATGTTTTTGTTTTCTCTTTCTTATACAGAGTCAATACAAATTTGTTTGTGAAGCTATTCTTCGTGTTTACAAAGAAGGATTGGTTCGACCACTGGATTCCAGTTAGCACAGCAGTGAAGGATGAATTGTTTTTTCCCCTAAAAAGACTGCTCTTTAAGTAAAGCAAGGGCTTGTTTCTGAAAGCAACTAGAATGGACTAGAAGCCCATGAAAAGACAGATGAGCACATTTGAACTGTGGCACTTTAAATTTCTCAAGAAGATTGCTAAATGATGTACAGTATAATGAAGTCATGTAGATAAATATATGAGAGCAATTGTGTGTAATATGCTTTATTCACATAGACACCATAAACAATCATGGAAACCTTAATACATATCTTTTACTGCCTTAAAACACCCTTCACTTTGGAAGTTACAAAGGTCCTCTGTTTCTTTTGAAAATGCAAAAAGAAAACTGATAGTATTGAAATGATTCACCTTAAGAAGGTATTTAATATCTTTGAATTGTATGAAAGTTCATTGAATGTGAATATTTGTAACTTTCTTATTGGGACGCTAAATATTCATGGAAATGTAACCTTGACTTCTAAAAGGCTGACGAAGAACTTTAAAGGCTGATGCATAACCTACTGTACATTAAGAGCTGGAGAAATTAAGTATTCAGTTACCATAAATCTATTAGTAAGTATGCCAGCTGTTATAATATGCTTCTTAAAAATCACATCTACTGTATGTGATGTGCAAAATAGTGCTGCATATAAGCATTTATGCAGATGGTACAGTCTACATCTTCTGTTGATCAATTTTAATTGCAACTTGCCCTTTTAACAGTGACCTGCTTCTTACAGTTTTAGTTATTGTACTCCTCCTCTTCTGTTTCTGCTGTCCATCTCCTTTATACTTGTTTTTCACTGCTGTTTCTATATGTGGACTGAAAACATGTTAACTGAAAACGAAGTTTAATTCTTTCACCTTTGTTTCCATGTGTATTTATGAGTTCTCAGATGTAAATGTGGATTAATGTTGCACACAAGTACTAGACTTTTGACTTACTGTATATGCAAAGTAGTCTAATCCAATACTGGAAGAAAAATTACTACTGAACTCATCAAATACATTGCTGCTAATTCAAGGTGTGAAGCTTACTAGGCGTTGCTAGTGTTCGGATGGTGATGAAATGTTGACTTGCTGCCCTTCAGCAAAAACTGCTCTTATCCAGTGAAACACAACTCCCTTTTGCAAGAGTTCTGCGGATTTACTGTGTTTCTTGCTTTATGGAAATGCAGCTAAATTCACATGAAGATTTACGTGGAAAGAGAGAATGAATTTGTACATTGATGAATAATTCACCCTAAGGTACACTGGTCTCCATTTCATTTCAAATGGGAGAATTGGACTTTCTGAACAATATAACCACATTTGTATGATGTTAATTTATTTTGTGTTTGCTTTTTGATTACCCTGAGATAGTTCTTCATTTTTGAATAGTGTTTAAAGAAAAATATTCTAAGGGACTGTTTAAAACTCTGTTATTTAAAAGATTAGTCCTAAATAAGGAAAAATTTTTATGGGGCATATTAGCCAGATGTTTATATGTGTATAAAAGAGAAAATTAGATAATTTTCTTTTTAGAGATATATATACACACACATATATTCAGATATATTTTAGAATTATGGTTTGTATTGTGGATATTATCATTTATATCTGGAGTTTCATTATAGAAACTGCCACAGCTGTACAATATGCATCTCTCATGTTACCAGAAGGTAGGGGGGTAGCTGAAAAGTGAATGTAGGGTGTGCTAAATTGCTGACTCTTGTCTTCTGTAGGCTTGGTCCTTTCTTCAAGATTACGTTATTAGTTATAGGTAAAGATGATACCTGGTTACTATGTACTGATCAAAAGAGTTTTAATTGGAACACGCAGGGGAATTGGCAACATGGAAAACTTCTTGGCTTTGTTAGGTTGAAGGGTGAATAGGTTTGTGCTCATTCTTCGATACTGCATTCCAGATTTCACTTTCGCTGAAGTGTTTGTAATGTTTTGGATCATTATCCTCTTGCTTGATTAGGCACAGATTGGAAGGCAAGAGACTGTAACTCTGGTTCACTCTTAACTTGCTAAACTGCATCAGGTCACTCAATCTGTCTGTGACTCCAGATGTAAAATGATACTGGACATGCACATGTTGCTTGGGAAGCTTTTTTGAAAAATGCATGCGGAAAAGTGTTGTACAAGCGCAGACTGCCTGCTGTTGTTAGAGAGAATATTGAGCAGTGAGAAAACCTGGTGGCTCTTTCCCACGTAAGGAGTAGTGGGCATTAAAGAATGTGTGCCTGCTGGGTGGGTGGTTAAGACAAGCTCCCTTTTCTTGTGATGTGTGTGCCTTTCTGTAAAACACCTTTTTTAAGTTTAGTTGTGCCCAGGTCTCAAAGTCATCCCTTGCAGTTGGCATGACTTGCAATTAATAGTTTGTCAAGAAGTGAAAAAGGCAAGGAGGAAAAAAGCAAGAAAATAAATAGTAAGAAAAATTTTTAGAGCATCTCTTTGTGACATCTGTTTCTTTCAGGGAAGTACTTGATTAAACTTAGGGTTTATTTGTGTTCAAGGTTATTGATATATTCCTATCGCTATTTGTTTCTTCATGTTGAATATGTATTTACCAAAACACTGTAAATTTATTCCATATATAACTCCAGTCTGAAGATACATGGTATAGGCTTGACTTACGTTAGTATGTGTGTCTTTAAATGATGATGGTCATATTGTGACAACAAATGCTGCTCTTGGTCTGGTAAACTTAGACGGTTTTGGTAATGCCATTCGTGAACTCTTACTTGGATTTCAATAACTTGTTTGAAATTGCTGGCCACTGAGACTACTCAAAGCTATAAAAGTAGTAATCTCTGTAATAGCTGATTTTTTTTTTTTTTTTTTTTTTGTTTTTTTTTGGTATATTTTTTTTTTTTTTTTTTTTTGTAAAACCATAGAGCAAATATTAACTACGCAAGTATCTTGTACATTGTGTCCATCTTTATTTCAGTCTTGCTGGGTTTTGCACATGTACCTGTAGGGGTCTATAGGGGAGAATGAAGGGGGGTTTGTCTTCTCTCTGTAGTGTGTGATGACTTTGCACTGAATAATGTATGCCTTAGATCTGATCTCGCAATGAAAGCATAATTGTGAAAACATCTTCTTAATGCTGGCTTTTGTTTCCACAAGAATTAAGAAATTAAAAAGACACAGAGTTGATTTGATTTTTTTTTTTTTTTTTTGGTAGGAGTTAAAACTCCTAATACAAAATTTTTAACTGTCAAGCAATTGACAAATAGCAGAAAATGCTGTGAAGTCAAGATTCTGTATAACCTTCGTAAACAGTTTAACATTGATTTTGCCTGTGCTTGTGTGATCGTGACAATAAGTATTCAAAATTTCTAGCGTGGCGGTGGATGAAGAGGGAGTAATAAGCCTTTGAGGTTCTCATCACTGTGAAATACACTAACATTTTTTCTTCAGAATTAAACAAATTTTAACTAAGTGGCTTTATATTTGATATGGAAGTAACTAAAATGCCTATTCAGAGTCTCTTCAGAAATATCACAGGGGAACGCTTCTGAGACAGAGGTGGGAGGGAGAGATCTTACCATGTATTGAAAATAAGAAAAATGGTGCCGTAAACCATGAATGCCTTTTGTGTAACAGGATGTATGAAATATGAATCATTAAAATACAACCAAACCTTGAATAGTGGTGGTGTTTTGCAAAAAAAAAAAAAGGAGAAAAAAAAAAAAAAAAAAAAAAAATATTATTTTGTAATCCAGGGTTTTGCTCTCAATAATCCTGTCTTTTAGGTGTTGGTACTAAATTATATGCAGTCAAAATGTACCTAAGAATTCAGCAATAGCTCTTCATATACACTCTTTTTTTTTTAACAGTTGGTTCTCTTTTTTCCCCTCCTTTTTTCTACTATGCAATACTTGGTTAAAAAAAAAAATATATATATATTTCAAAACAACTGTAGTTCTGAAATATCTAATGAACTATGCATTTGCTCTATTACAAGCATAATATGACACTGTTTTACAACAAAAGTTCTTCCCTGTAGATAGCGTTCTTATGTGTCAGACTAAATGCTTAAATGGTCCACTGATTGAAAATGTTGAAAATAGACACGCGTGGTTCACATTCAATCAATTAAAATTTAAACATAGTTATTTCACTGATAATGGCATTATAGTTATATCCTGAAACGTAGCATTTAAGCGCAAGTTTATTTTACTCTTTCACATAAAGCCTTTCCAGAAAGAACGTGCACTGGGAAATGTTTGTATTTTGATTGGTAACCTGCAATTAGTCTACTTGGTTAAAAGCATTTATTAATTGAAACTATATAGAAGGTAAAGTTGTGTCATGAAATACTTTGTTCAAAGGCAGTTGAAAGCCAAGTGAATGATTAATTCATTATATAAAACATAATGTTTTGATTAAATGGATTCTCTTGCATTTAAGTTCTGACACCGATAGTGTTAAGCCATCTCAGATGACTGTCTGTTTTAACAATAGTATTATATTAACAGTTTAACTATAGCAATCTAATGCAATATGATTTACTTTTAGTGTACTTTAACATATTTAATGTTCCAGTTGTTCAGTGGCTGTACAAGCTTCAAACAATAGTATCCACAATCACTGAAATTTGTCATCTTTAAAAAAAAAAAAAAAAGTAAGTCTCTCCGCATGAAAAGGAAGGAGTAGCACATGATATTGATAGACTTAACCATTTTTCAGCTCAGACTAACCCTGTGACAGTAGTGGTCTGATTTGACCACTGATTTAAAGACCAATTGTTGAGGACCAAGAATATCATGGACAAAGCAAATTGTGTGGACTGTTGACACTGTTTGTTTAGTTTTGGCTGTAGCTAAGAGACCAGTAACTATTCTCTCTCTCCCTCTCTCTTTCTCTCTCAAAGACAAATTCATCTCAAGAGGTGGCTTTGGGAATGGGAACTAGAATGTGCCTTTATTGACTCTCCTAATTTTGTTGCAGGCTACTTGGATAAGAGTCTTAGATTGTGTGTTATTTTGAGCTTAGCTGCAGGTTTTGAATCTTTAATGAAATTCTGATTTAAAATATTAAAGCATTGATTTTAATAGACGTTAATGAAACACTTCAGTTTACTGGTAGTTGCTCAGCTTCTCTTTTCTTGGCTTTCATGATGTCGTTTCTTGAGTTGTCGTTGTTTTACCTTATAAAAACACTTTGAGGTTTCCCACAACTGTAAAACTGGCTTTGTCGTAGACAGGCTGCGTGATGTTGCTGTTGCTTAAGATATGATGTTACTTACACCTGCTGAAGGTGCAGTGTGGTGTTCAGACCAGCCTGGACTGAGCTCCTCTCTGAGGAATTTAAACAGTGCTGCTAACAGTGGTAAAAATCATAAAGATATTTTGGAAAAGCATGTAGGAAATGTTTTGTTCAGGGCAGATAAGACCTTGTTTTTATTTAAAAAAAMCAAAGTTTTGTGAAGATGAAAATGTTTTTAACATATAAGGCAGGGGTAGGAAATGCAAGATTTTTCTTTCCCTTTGCCGAACACTTTTCTATGTTTTAAATGCATCATTTCTCTTGGAGCAATTTCTTTACTAAAGAGCCCTACTGTTGATGGGATTTAATTTTTGTCAAACTGACCCAGAAAATAATTTTAAGCTGAACTTTTTCCTTATTTACTGCTTTGTGCTTTTAAGTAACTTTAAACAAAACTGAAATCTTCGCCTTCTAAAAATTATTTCGGCTGTTTTCATTTGCTGTCTTTTTCTGAGACATAAATGAAACTCGAATGTGGCTGGGTAACTAGTGAGGTTGCCACGCATGCTAAGAGGAAAGAGATGCTTTGCTAGATCTATTAAATCCATTACCTAACATCAGTTACCAACTGAAACCAGTCTAGCATCATATTTCTGTCAGCCTTTTGCAGAATAACCGTTTTGTAAATAGGAGGTCTTCGGAGCTTGCTCATCCAAGCATCAGGAAGTCGTCTTGTACTAAGCTAGAATTGATGCTTTAAAAAAAAAAAAAAAAAAAAAAAATCTGAATCTTCAAGTAAGGAAGGACTGTTTACCAAAAATCTGTACAAAACACGCTTATACCTTTTAAAAGGAAAAAAAATAGTTTCTCTGTAAAGAAAGCAAGCTGCTAGAAGTGAGTATCTTCTTTGCTGTGGCTGCATCTTACGTAGTCATAAACCAAACTAGTTCTCAACTAGTAAGCAGTATGGCCCCTGAAGCACAGAAAAATCGACATCCATCTAATCGCCTGATTAATTTCTCAACTTTCTCACGAAGGGTTGGTTCCAATCCTGGTTCAGAAGTCCTTGCTGCAGAATGGAAGGAGAAAGGGCTTCCTTCCTTAGGGAAGAGACTGAAAGCCTGCTCAGTAAATCAGCAGTCTGTATTGACCTTAGTGGGGTTGTACTTGTATTGTCTAACCTGAGCAGTCTAGTTTAAAGTAAGGTCGGGTGTATCTGTATAAGTTTGGAAGAACATTGCAGCCCCACAATCATTCCAGAAAAAAGCTCAGACCAGCAGTGTTAATTTCTGTGGGCTTCATTTGCTTCAATTAAGCAGCAGGTTAGCATGGTAGCAGTTGAGTTACTCTTGATGAGTGCCCTTCTAATTCAGAGCTTCGCATACATGAATGAAAACCTGGTATAACTGTTGCTGTCCTAGTTTTTAATAGAAATTAAATTACTGTCTGTAGAAATTAGGTGGGGAATTAGTATATGTGCTCAAATGTAAATATATTTCAAATCCAGATTTTGCAAAATAAATTACAAGTATCGATGCTTATATTCCAGTGACCTGTGCAGCGAGTACTAAACATAATTTATTTAGGTTTTCACACTTCATTGTGTAACCTTAATAGAGAAATCAAGATAAATAATGGGGACAGTCCTGTCATGGCTTTGAAAATCTTCAGGCATTCATAATAACAAATGATGATTGGTTAAAACTGACCTTTATTGCAACTGATACAGAAATGTGCTTAATAGTACTGGAATAAATTACATAACAGTTGGGAAAGCCAATTTTTTTTTTTTTTTTTTGCAAGCTTTGCAAAAGATTCCACTATTCTAGTCACTAAGTTAGTATTTTCATATACGTTCAAGTTAGCGGTTTTGTCAGAGATGTAGAAAAAGCTTGGAAGATAATATCCATTCAGTGACTCTGTCTTTTTTTTTTTTTTTTTTTTTTTCAAAAGGTGGTTTCTGTAGCACTCTAGTGTTTGTTCTTCTGACATCTGAGGTGCCAGTCCATTAAAGGAATAAAAGAATGTATTTGATGTATTT